>JACDOX010000056.1:1299238-1415647 GCA_014549065.1 Cardinalis cardinalis
TCTCCTCTCCTCTCCTCTCCTCTCCTCTCCTCTCCTCTGGTCAAGCCTATGCACAAAACAATCACAGACAAAGAGAAAGGCAAGAATGGACTGGGGAACTCGTGCCTTTACCCTTTTTATGAAGGTGTCTGTCACTGCCATAAATACTCCTTTGCCAACACAGTTCAGAAAGCTTGAAAAGTAGTATTATTTCTAGAATTTAAAACGAAGAGTTTTATCCTTGGACCGGTACCTCCTTCACAAGCCCACAGCCGCGAGACAGCTCCCAGCACCGGAGCTATAAATGCTGCATATTAAGCAGCAGATGGAGAAGGGGAGTGTAAGGAAGCAGTAAGAACTTCCCCACCAGCCTGATAGACGCTGTTCTCAGCAGAGCAAAACCTGACTCTTGCCAAGTTTTTTGCCAAGGTATGTTGGCAAAGACATAAGAAAAGGGAGACTTTTACTGAGGTTTTGAAAGAGGATAATACAAATAAGAGATGAACTACATCCTGGATATCATTCTTTTTCAAAAATTCTTTTCAAAACGAAACACAGGGACAGTAAAGCTACTTCTTAAGTCTTGTACTCTGTTGTGTGGTGAGAACAAAACTTTCCCTAAACCCCCTGTTTTGTTTATTGCTCATTCAGTTTGGGAGCCGCACACAAAGCTAAACCTCTGCCAGTCTTCCTGGAAACTAAGCCAGTTAAACCACTGTAGAGATATATTTAGGACAGAGGAGTTGTAGGGGACAGCTGGAGCATATCTTATACTCCTTTACTGTGGCAATGTTTACCCTTGTCACTGGGCCCAGAGTGAAAAATCTGGTATGTAATGAATGACAGCCAGGCAAGTTCAAGTCATGAAGTTGTGATCAGGTCTTCCTCAGCAAAACAAGAATTTGGCTAAACCTGTTTTGGTTTGGTCTGTAAATATATTGTCCTGTTAACAATCTCACCCAAAGGCAATTTGTTTGGAACAATTTATTTTTCTGAAATCAGGGCTTGCAGTGAGTGCTGGGATTTGGATATAAAATCCAAGGACAATGTCTATGTCTTTTTGATGCTACAGATTCACAGGGTAATTTTTGAATTCACTGAAGGGTAGTTATCACTAATGCTGGGATTTGCATGGCAAGACTGTGCTGTGTAGGATGTTTTACAATGTTGCCTCTTTTCTGGGCTCACTGTGATCTGCAGTACATGTTTATCAGTCCATATCCTGCATTCTGAACAGCCTGCATTGGCAGCAAAACAAATTTTATATCACTTATTAGCGATATAAATCAAGTATTCCAGCATTCCATTAATGGCAAATCTGAGGCTCATAGCCAGAAAAGGGAACATCAGGATCCCCATTTCAGGACAAAAAGATGATTCTTGCAGCATCTTTTCCCCAACTCCAAATCTTTTCTTCTCTGTTTTAAAGCTGAATTTCAATTTGGAAATGCAGAATTCCAGGGCTAAGTGAGAGCCTTTGTAGCACACTGCCGTATGCAAGAAGCAGAAGGAAGACCTTATTTGCCTGGCTAAAGCAACCCAACTCCCTAAGAGGGCAGCATAAGAAATGAGCATTGAAAATGACTTAGAAATTGTTTTCGGTAGCATTGATGTAAAACTTTGCACAGAGGCAAGGTTCCCAGTGGTTTCAGGTAGCTGGGTGGACAAGCTCTCCATGGAGCAAGGTTTCAGGGATTTCGCTGAAGCCTGAAGGATTACTGAATACAGGAATTTGCCCTTTGACATTCCACTCACAATGGATTTTCTGTATAAACCCATGATTTTGTCTGGGTGGATCCTGATTTATACCTCTGTGATTAAAAGGGAGCTGAAGCCATCGTGGAATGAACAAAGTCTTAGGTCAGTGGTTGTCTTGCCTGTGTGAAAACTGCAGATCAGTCTGTGTAACCCTGGCCAGTCTTTGGCATTTGATGAGCAAGTTACCTTTATTTATAACGTGGTACAGCAGGACATGTTGCTGTGAGTGACTTACAGCAGCTGCAAGGTCAGAAGTTTGATATGCTGAGGGAAAAGCATCCTGGCAATGCATATCTGAAGATTGTGTTGAATCAGGGATATGTAAAAGGTTAAATGGGGTAAGTCTAGATTTTTGGGCTTTTTTATATCTCTGACTAGCTTTTTAGAAACACCCTTGGAGGATCCTAAAGAGCACTTTCTACAGCAGAATGCTGAATTCACCCTTTTTTGCCACTTTCTTTGACCTTTTTACCATCTCCTTGCTTCTGCTTTGTAAAATAAGAACCACTAAAACAGCCCTATCATTAAATCCACAGCATCTATTCCTTCATTGATTCTTGAGAGGCGATAACAAGCTCAGCTAGGAACACATTTTAATAATTATACAGCTATTATTATCATTTTGGCTTTGCTAGGATTTTTGAAAGATAAATTGTGCAATCTATTTATAAGCTTGATAAGCAAAGAGGACCTAGTGTCCTTTCCCTTTACTAAATCTGTGGCAAGTCTCATATGCAGAGTGAAATCAACTAAAAGAGCATCAAACAAAAAAATGAGGCTTCTAATGAAGCATAATCTTGCAGTAGGTGGGCGCAAGAAATACCTCAGCAGTGAAGGGAAAGAAAACCCTGTATTTTACACATAAATACAGACATTTCAGTAAATACTTGGAAAATTATGCTCTCCCATGAGTAGTCCCATCCACACTAACACTTATCCCAGGACAAATGGTGAGGGCAAAAAGCAACTCCAGGAATATTTTTGGAGGATACGATTTGAAGGAGATCTCTGTTTTACTCAGCTGGTTAGTTACATGATGTTTATCTGCTCATTTGCGAAACTGGATTTTGTAAGCAAAAACAAATGGCAAAAAGTAGCAGGATAGACAATGAAAAATGAAAGCACAATTTCAAGGATGTCAGAGCTAGGGCTTTAAGCATGAAAGCAGTCCCAAAGACAAGGCTTATGGATGGGGTCCAGATAACCGTTTCCTAGCAACAGGAATACTATTAAGGGAGATGATGAGGTCCAGTTTAATGCGTTTATCCAGTGCTTTGAAGGACAAGTAGCATCAAATTCCTCATTTTATACAGGGCTACTCAACCAGGTTCTGTAACTGTCTTTAAAAGAAGAGTTTCTACAGAAATCAGTCCTGCATATATACCTCTATATAGCTATCCATTTATTACTCATTTCCTAGTAGAACATGGAAATAATCTTATTTATTGGGATACCCACTTTGTGTTATTAAATTAGATGCAAATTAGTTAAACACTATTACAATACCTACAATACTTTTTGGTTTTATTTCTGGGATGTTTAGACAGGTTAACCAAAAAAAAATCTGTCACAGTACCTACAAATGTCTATTGTAAAAGTTACTTTATGGCACAGCTTTAATAAAAAAATAACCATCAAAATGAGAGGTTAACACCACACAAACTTCTGTGAAGAAATTTGATAACTTGTTTAAAAACATTGCATAATTCAGTAAAATTCTTTAAAGTCATTGCTCAACAGCAGTATTTCTGTATACATTGAAGGGATTATCACCAAAGCCAGAACTGAATCAAAATGTTGAGAAGCATGGAAAAAATTATATATTCAACAGCCAAACACTGAAAAAAGTTAGTTGCTACATGTCATTGTAGTTTTACTCTAATGAACTTCAAACACAGAAAATCAATGATCTCCATATTCCAGGTAGCCTCCCAAGCCAACTGTATTGGGTTTTGTCGTGGTTTGGGAGATGGCCAAGCTTTGGTATGGGGGAGCTACAGGGGTGGCTTCTGTGACAAACTCCTGGAAGCTTCCTACATGTCTGGTAGGGCTAGTCCCTGGCAGCTCCGAAGCTGGATGTGCTGCTGGCTCAGGCCAGGACAATTAGAAATGGGGGTATTACCTCTGCGATAATGTGCTTAAGAAGAATAAAAAAAAAATTATTGCACAGTTTTAATTTCGGCCAGAGAAGAGCAGAGTGAGAGTCTGTGAGAGGAACAACTCTGCAGGCACCAAGGGCACTGCAGAAAGGAGAAAGAGGAGAAAGAGGTGTTCCGTGTGCTGGAGCTCAGATTCCCCTGCAGCCTTTAGTGCAGACCATGGTGAGACAACTGTGTCCCTGCAGCCTGTGGAGGAGATCCATGGAGAAGCAGAGATCCACCTGCAGCCCACGGGGGAGCCCCATGCTGGAGCAAGTGGATGCCCAGTAGAGGCTTTGACCCCGTGGGAGACCTGTGGAGAGAAGGGCCCTGCTCCCAGGCTGGAGCAGCCTGTCCTTGGGGGACTGCACCCCATGGAAGAGTGACCCACATTGCAGCAATTTTGGGAGGACTGTTGCCCATAGGATGGATTCATGCTGGAGAAGTTCATGGAGAACTGTCTCCCACAGGAGCGACCTCAGAGTGGAACTCCTCAGAATGACCCCTCTCCCTGAGCTGTGGGATAAACAACAGGGGATGAACTGACCATAACCCAGATTCCCTGTCTCCCTGCACCTCCAGGGTAGGTGGTAGAATTGAGAAGGAGGGAGGGGAATGGGGAAGGTGTTTTTAAGGTTTTATTTTTCTTCTCATTATCCTGCTCTGATTTTTTTTAGCAATAAATTTAATTGGTATCTCTAATTCAAGCCTATTTTGCCTAGGATGGTATTTAGTGAGTGATCTCTCCCACAAGGCAACTCATGAACCCTTCATTCTATTTTCTCTCCCCTTTCCAGCTGCAGAGGGGAGTGAATGAGCAGCTTTGGTGAGTGCCTGGCACTCAGTCAGCACCAACCCACTGCATCAACCCTCAGAGGATTGCCTTCCGATTTCCATGTCATCTGACCTTTGAAATTTATTCATCAAATTTTTTGAGGAAAGAGGACAAAACAAAATAGGATTTGGTAACTTTTATTAGTCTATTCTTCTTGCCGCTCAGGTTCTAGTTAGTACCTGATGTTTGTGGGTTTTGGGGTTTTCAGCACTATATCAGAGGTCTGATTCTCCTTTTTGAGCATTTGGCAGATCCCTAGATCCAAATGACATATTCTAAGTGCATTTCTTTCTACAGCCCAAAATAACCATGATGCAATGCTCTGAGATGATAACATGATGCAATGTTATCACAATGTTACCACAGCCATCCTCTGGGAAATTTTCAAAGTAACCCTTGGTAGAGAACTGGTTTGGCATCTCTTGTTTAATTAGCCAACAGATGCAGTGGACGCAACAGCAGCACTTTTAGGCTGGAACTTGCAAAATTTCAAGGTTCTCTTACTATAGCAAGACAAAAACTATTTTTTTCTTTCCCCTCCATTTCCCTCAATGTGAATTTTTTTCCAAGTCTACCCCCTGCCCTGCCACACTTAAAAGGCAGTGGTCTCCACAGGGGCTGGAAAAGTGATGCATCAGTATCCCATCCCATTTGACAGGAGATGTTTGGAGCAACCTGAAGAGATGCCTGTGGGCAGGCTCTTCAGGTGGGCCTGCTGGGGTAGAAAGCTGCCTAATGGCATACTAAGCAGCTGAGCAGCTGGGAGTGCTTGAGCCATCAACTCAGGTGACTCAGAACTAAACTATCTGCATTTTCATAAGCTCTGGGGATCAGTCATGCCACTTTTTGTGTTTCTGTCAGGAGTGGAATGAGACAGAACTGGCAGCCATAGTGGAAATATAATTTCTCACCTAATTTGGCAGGCTTGAAAATCACAGAATCATAGATTATCTGAGTTGGAAGGGACTACAAGGATCATTGAAGTCCAACGCTTGGCCTTGTACAGGACAGCCCAAGAACCATGGGCTGTCACACCATGTGCTGAGAATATTTTTCCAAACCCTTCTTGAACTCTGTCAGGCTTGGTGCTGTGACCTGGAGAGCCTGTTCCACTGCTCAACCACCTTCTGAGTGAAGAACCTTTCTCTAATATCCAATCTAAACCTCCCTGACACAACTCCTTGCCATTCTCTTAGTTCCTGTCACCACAGAGATCAGCATCTGCTCCTCCTCTGCCCCTCACAATTGTAACTGCAATGAGTCTCAGTCTCCCCATCTCCAGGCTACACAGGCCAAGTGACCTCAGCAGCTCCTCATACAGCTTCTACTCAAGGCCCTTCACCATGTTCCTAACTCTCCTTTGGACTCTTTGTAGTAGTTTTATATATTTTTTATATCGTGGCACTCAAAGCTGCCCCCAGCACTTGAGGCGAGGCAGCCCCAGTGCTGTCCCAGAGCAGAGCGGGACAATCCCCTCCCCTGCCTGGCTGGCCATGCTGTGCCTGATGCCCCTCAGGACAGGGCTGGCCCTCCTGGCTGCCAGGGCACTGCTGACTCATGTTCAGCTTGCCATCAGCCAGGATACATGGAAGGAGAGTCCCTTTCCATGGCACTGCTCGCCAGCCTCTCATTCCCATTCCGTGTGTACCTCCAGGGTTTCCCCATCCCAGCTGCAGAATCCAGCCCTTGTCTTTGTAAACATCATAGGGTGGTAATTCCCCATCCCTCTGTTTTGTTGAGGTCCCTCTGCAGGGCCTCTATGCCTTCAAAGGTGTCAAGAACTACTCTTATTTTGTATAATCTAAAAACTTATTTACCTTAGAGTCCTGTGTCCAAGTTGAAGATGTTGAGAGGAACTGGGCCAAGCATGGAGTCCTGCGGAGCCCCACTAGTGACCAGTCACCAGCCTGATGTCACCCCATTCACCATAACCCCTTGGCCTGTGGCCACCTTTGCTGCTGAATATGTCTCTGTACTCTCTGTCCACCTCTCTGTGGAAGTCTGACTACAAGCCTGTTTACATCAATGAAGGATGGGACGGCACCTTTACACAAAGCAAAGCAGCAGACAGCTGCTTTCAGACTGTATCATTTATAGAAATGAAAGCATAGTTGTAATAAATTAATGTTTTTATCTTTTTTATCTTTCATCTTGCTTGAAGAAGGTTTGTTTGGGTTTTTTTTTGCCTGAAATAAACAAGTTATTTCTCTTAAAGGAAAGCTGAGGTACAATTAAGGAACATACACAGAAAAAAAACATTCCAGCAGTGAAATCACTTTGCTACTTTGACCCCATCTGCAAAATACCTTTGTGTATTACTTCTCTAACCTTCCCACAATAAAGAAAATCCCAACCCAACACAACTCTATGGATAGCTTTAGGCACTTTAAGTTTTTAGTGAAATTTTTGGGACACCAACATGGCTCTGTCATCACCAGCAACTAAAGGAAAGCCAATATCTTTTTGTAAAGAAATAGATTTGATACTTGTTAGGGAATCTGCCAGTCTTATTACTGTTTTTCACTGCTTTCAGCATCAAAAACAAGGATTGTGCTACCATTGTGTTTTACACCTGAGCACTTCCTCACAAAATTGTGGTGATAATTTAAAATAAACCAAAGGAAGGAAACAGCTGCTGGAGTCCTGAAGAAATAAACTGTAGAAAACACAGAAAGGTGCTTGCCTCTTTTGCTGTTCTAGTTAGGAGCTGGGAGAGGTTGTTATGATCTGCTCTTCCTCAAGGCCTGGTGTTTGAAAAAATGACAATGCTTTCTAGCACCATTAGCTGGCTTCGTTCCTTTTTTTTTTCTTTTTTTTTTTTTTGTGGTAGTAGAGGGAACTGAAACTTGGGAGATCTGAAGGTGTTAGGCTTAAGTCCCTGCTGAGTTGGATTCCTCACAAGAACACAGCAAGGAAATGCCAAATGAAGGGTTTTCTGTTTGACATTTCTACAGGTTGTTATAGAATAGTTTATGAAACATCAAATGATAAATAATCTTTCCTTTCCTCTGTTAGCTGCCTAACCCATGTCTACCTCCTTAAAACACAAGCTACAACAACTCAGCTGACAGAGCTTGCCTTTTACACATTCTTGTAGAAAATCATAGGTAGGGATCCTTACACATTTGATAGGAATATACAATTTAGCTGTCTACATTTGCTCACATTCAGCCTTGTCTGTCTGGATCTGAGGCTGAGTGTCACAATTTGATTGTGATGCCATTAGTGTTTACAGATTTCAAGTGACTAAACAGTTGCATATACATTTTGGTATTATGTCTGACTGCTCCTGCTAGACAGAAGCAAGTACTGAAGAAGGCTACAAATGGATTAGAGAATGTTAGAGCCCGTTCTTTAGTATGGAATTCTTATTACAAGGTTATTTAGGGGCTCTCTTTTGGGGGTATCTCTGGATTAAGGATTTATGGTGCTAGACCAAGGATTTCTTTGTAGGTACTTAGTAGTTACATATGTGCCATATGTTGTTGTTTTTGAAGTTTCCCTGCATTTAATAGCATTACTTTTTTGGCTTTTCCTTAACATTATTTGCAGCTAGGTCAGAGGTCCACAATCCTAAGGCCTGATCTGAGGGCACTGCCAATACAATAGTGTCTAAATCCAGTCCTTCTCAGTAAGCCTGTGTGAAATAATAACCAATTACCAGGTGAACTTATTCCATAAACAGATGTGGATTGCAGGAGACATCTGATAACATTGAAAGAAGCAATCACAAATTATGTCTTGTCAGAAGGCCCCTGGAAAGAGATTAGGGAGTTCATGGTGAAATTCCATTTACTCAAATCAGCATGGGATCATGCGAAAGAGGTCAGAATGGAAAAACTTCACCGCTCCTCAGACGGAAACAAAAACAGTATTCAACTAAACAATAAGCATTTCTACCCCAACACCTACTGAAAATGAATTGGTTAATAATGGTCAGACAAGAACACTTCATATTTGCCTGCCCACCTACAATGAAAGAGACAAATGCATATGTGCATACCCAAAAATTTGGATTTGTATTTCATGTGCATTTGACTACATCCCTCCTTGATTGTTAGTTTTATCAAGCCTATCCTGAGCTGTATATATAATAGATTATATTTATGACCCGTGGGTGTATGACACCATTCTTATAGCAAAGGCCTGATTTCCCCATGTTAAGAAACATGTGTGTTAGTCAAGGTGGTGGGGGATTTTTACAAGCAGAACTGTTTTGGAATAACAAAAAAATACTCATTCTGCCAAAAAATGCCTTGATTAGAATAGGCAGAAGCTTGATTTTCACCTGCTTGCCTCTTCTGTCTGGGTAGAGCAGGTGTGAAACACTTCATAATTGAGCAAGTGGTTACATCTGCTCTCAGAGTCCCACATGAAATTATTATAAAGAATTAAAGAATTAATTAACCAATAAGACTGAAAATAGGGCAGAGTGTTTTGCTTCCATGGAGGTTTGGTTTTTTTTAATGTTGCTGCTTAGATCAGTCAAAGATCTTCTGTTACTGGTTATGATCCCTGTCCATAAGTCCTTCTTAGACCCAAACATTTAATTATTTTATTTTTGAAGATTTTTGATAGGAAAATACCATTACAGCTGCTGTTAATGGCAAATTGTGGCAGATCTTCCCATGGAGTTCTTTCAGAAAGTATCACTCCATTACAAGTATTAGGCAATGTCAGCTTTGCTGGTGCAATGACAAACTTTAAATTTAATTCTAAAAAGTTGAGGAAGCTAATGATTTCCAATAAATACTGTGAAATTCACTTCCTATAGTAGTAAAATGCACGCAAGTTACTGCACACTAAAATTTATACATTTGCTGCAATTCACCTTTAAGGAATGCGAGAGGAAAGTTAGTGATTTTGAATAGTTGATGTGTTTTATTTTATCGTTTGGAAGCATGCCCGTTATTCAGGATCACAGAACCCTTGAATTGATGATCCAGAGGGAGGCTCTTTTACTATTGCATCTTCCGTGCTGCCTCTATAAATATCTTTTTTATTATCATTCTGCAGTTTTTAGATTTGTTTTATGGTTCTGGTTATTAATGTTCTACCTCTGACTGTTACCAAAATTCATAGCTCTGTTAGAAGTCTGACATGTCTGTGATATTTGCTTGTGCAGATAGTTTTCTTGCAGTAAACCAATCTGCTGGACAGAGAGGGGAATATTCTGCCTTTGATAGTGGGTATATTTCTGATTATATTTAGTGGGAATATGTGGCTTCAAACAAAACCAGCAGCCCCAGAAGTTTAAATTACTGCAGGTGTAGAGCATGTGAACTTTTTGAATGTGATTGAATAGCCTAGACAAAGAGCAAGTAAATAGCTACTGCTGTTTATTCCTACCAGAGAGTGAGGATTGGGCATGAAAATCTTAGGCTCTCTATTAACTTCTCTGGGAATGTAGAGGATTCCCCAGTCATAGAACAGTGTCTTCAGCTCACCCAAAACTGCAGCTAAAGGAGATCAATTTTACCAGCAGCATCTACCTTTTTTATTGTTTTTACAACCTTCATAGTTTCTATCCTGAAAAATGCTGTTGTGATTGTATTGAGGTTCCCCTTTCCCTGCCCTCGGGATATTTTAGAGCCAAGAACACACTAAAATCTTAGAAGATGTTATTTTGTATTTTACTTTCATCTTTGAGGTGTAGTGAAATGACACAATGCAATGTTGAAAAAGAATCATCAAAACTATGGCAATGAAGACTTTTATTTCTCCAGTAAGACGTAGTAACTTGGAGTCTGCAACCTACTGCAAATCATCTCTAACAGACCAAACAATTCACAGACATTTAGTGAGTAAAGTAATTGGATAGCTGCTAGCACAGCAGCTTGACAAGTGAGGCCACTAAGGAGCTTGTTTATGGTTACGCAATTATATTGAGGTTCTTCTATGGTTAAAAAAAAAAAAAAGCGTGACCCTTTTTTGTTTTCTTTTTAAAGAATTATCACCTGGGAGGTTAGATAGCTCCTCCCCCGTAGGTGTGACTTTCAGAACAGACAGAGATTCTAAGTTTGTTTAAGGTTATTTCCTCTCCAGGAAATACTCACAGGAGAAAAGGCAGAGGGAGAAAATGCACTAATTGCTTCTTACAACTTCTTATGTCATTCTGTGGGTGATGAGGATGCCTGGGGGATCTTTGCACCTGTCAGCAATGTTTATAACACACCTTTCAAAGAGAAAGAAAGACCATCTTTAAAAGCTCTAACATCACTTTAAAGATACTCTCCATACTGGTCTTGTTTTACTTGCCTTCCAGCTCTTCCTCCTCCGTGAGGAAGGAATGTCTCTTTCTACAGGCATCCCTACAGACATGCAGGCATGAGAAGGTTGGTTCTTGTGTGAAAAGCTGACAGTATGATCTGGACTTTCACTCCCATGGGAGCATTGCTATTGACTTTAGCTGAACCAGGATTTCACCCTTGCCTGTGCCAAGTTTGGCAAGGATTACTGACATGAAACTGGTCCTGAGGGAAGAAATCAGACTGCTTTTCTACACAAATGCCCAAATGTCCAATGTGTATGAAGAAAACTGGAAGGATCATAACAAAGATTAATATTTTAGACGTGCTTAGCAGGCCTGATGATGCTGCCACTGAGTGGTGGAAGCTGACTTGAGGAGCAAGCACGGTGTGCCAACACAAGCACTCCACCTCTGTCCCTTGTCAGGTTTCTTTTACAGCAATCACAAGGTAGCTATTTCTTCACTCTACAAATCCAAATGAAAGAAGCTTGAGTGGCCCAGGAGACATTTAAGCTGGTCACTGCAAATTGATTCACACAAGTGTCTCTGGTGTGAGGATGTACTACTTCTTAAGCAGCGAGAGAAGGGGAAATGAAATGAAGAGGTTGTATGGCTGCTCTCGGGAGAACTACAAGCTAACAAGAGCAGATTGGTGTTAATTTAGCTGAGAAAAAAGCCTCTCCTCTTTTAATGCTTGAGGATTTGAGACTCCTGAAACACTTTGGGGAGGCAGTGGGAAGGAGTGGGGGGCAGATCGCTTTTTCTCAAGCAATTACAGAAGTATGGAAATAGGTTAGCGCAGGTTAGGGAACAAGAATACATAACCGAAAGAGAAACACAAAAAAAGAGAGCACAAATGTGGGAGGACAGCTGGCTCTTTGCTGATTCAAAAGCACTTTTTGGGAGAGTAGGGCAGGAAATTGCTGCTTTGCTCCACAAAATTTAAAAAAAAAAATCAGAACCCAAAGAAAGCCAAAAAATAAAACCCAGAGGAACTGCTCCCACTCTGCTGTAGGACAGATCCTATATCCTGTCTTTCAGCAGAATAACATTCATGTGGAAACACAGTGTGGCTTTGGAGTTGTGCTTATTCATGTCAGATAAGACTAGAGGAGAGCAAGAGCAAGCAGCAAGTTTGTCTTTATGTTAGCTCAAGAAAATGTACTTTAGCCATAATCCCATGTACAATTTGAATGGTTAGCACTGCCAGTGAAAAAAAGCAGTTTCCTGTCATGTGCTCCCTAGTTCCCCTGTCTAGTTCAGTGCAAAGAAGCCCTGCCAACACAGGCTTGAAAGCGTAATGTGTAAATGAGAGACTCTGGGAAGGAACAGAAGGTTAAACCACTCTTTCAAAGTCTTCGAATGTGTGTGAAACTGTGGTTCAAGAATGACCTTTCGTAAAGATAAGAGAATATCCACCAAAGAGATACTTTTTTCTGGACAGCCAGAAATTTCTGATTAAAAGCTACAATTGAGAAATGCTAAACATAACCTTGAAGAAGAGTACTGCTTCATATCTGATAACATGATGGCTTGTGGGGATTTTTAATCCAATATATCATGTATATGAAATAATAATAATAAAAGCATAGATGATTTTGAGTCCTTCTGCATCCAAGGTTATTGTTGTTATGGTTTGTACTGTCAAGATAAAGCAGAAACAAATGGTTACCCAAGTGCTTAGTATCCTTTGGAGAGCTAAAGAACAATTTTCTGAAGATGGAGAGCAGGATAGACTGGCGTGAGGTAAAAACACACCTGCTTCCATTCTTTTTGTTGATCCAAAGCTTCTGTTGATTCAAAGGATAAAAGAAGTCCCCCGATGAGATGTGCCAAGAGACACTTTTAATCTTTTTTGCTGGGGAGCTAGAGATTCTACTGCCAATGCTTGCAGCATGAACTTCATTCAGTGTTTATTGTGTGAAGAGAGAAGGTGAAGGGGTAGCTTTTCCTGCATCCCTCAGACTTAAATAGAGGGGTGAGAAATAGAAACCTTAGGAAAAGGACATAGAAGAGATACAAGTACAAATTCATAAGATCAAAATAGTGCTGACATCTTTGGATCTCAGAAGATACTTTTTTTTATTTTTAATGTGTTTGATCTCCCAAAGAATGACTGGTTTATTGCAAATTTAACTCGGTGATATGAAAAAGCAGCTTTCAAAATGCCAGCTGATGAAACACTAGTGAAGCCGAGACCTCGGGCAGCTTCATCCTAAATTCAGGGCAGAATGAAGTTCAAACACACCAGCTGGTAATTTTCATATCACCTGCTTGGTTACATAAAGGAAATTAATGGCTTCTTGTGACTCTCTTCTGTGGAGGACAGTAGCTGCATTTCCTTCAGTTTCCAGGGAGGTTAACTTGTGTGATCATACAAACACTCAACTGAAGTGCTGTGTGGTAGACAGGGAAATTCGTGCTGAATCTAGATAGCTGTTATACATTCTAATCTACTTGACCTGACTATGGCAGGAATCAAACAACAACAACTGCAACAAAAAGCACTGAGCAATGAGCAAAGAATCTCTTTGAATTGGCACCCAACCCAAAAACTCTCCAGGCTTTTTCTCTGAAGCTGTTCTGCCTGTCCTTCTATACCTATCATACGTATTCTTTGTTAGTCTGTTCTTTGCTTCCTCCCTTTTCTTGCAGCAGTTTCTCCTGCAGATACATAATATTTCCAGCAGAATAAGAAGAAGTGAGGCAATTCTGCTCCTCCTAGGTGCCTGTGCTCCATCTTTGGGATGGAGGTGAAACTGCTGTGGTAGCAACTCCTCCATATGTGAAAGAAATCAGAGCCACTCACTTGATTTCTTGCAACTGTATTGAAACGGGTAACTATGATTAGACATTCCCCCAGCTGCTGGTTTCTGAGCAGTTTAACTAAGTGTTTAATTACACAATTATTGAACTTTTACCACTTTGGGCTCAAAATGCTGACAATTCCAGAGTGCAACCCTGGTAAAGTCTTACTGCATTTGACTTTGTCAAACCTCTTGATGCAAACCTCTGTGGGATGCACATAGCTCCTTTGCATTTGAGAGACTATCCCAAAAATTTTATCCTAGGCAGAAGAAAATAAAGAAGAACAAAATAAAAATCAGAGACCAGAAAAACACCAAGTACTTCAAAACAATATAGTCAATACATTATTGAGTGGCTTTGCTATTAGCACTGGTTGGTCAACTAAGTCACCTCTTGTGAAAGCAGCCTCCTGAGAGATTTGGACATACAATTTCCTCAATGAATTTTTTTCCCTAAAAAGTATTTCACTCACACATTGTTCTATCAGGTTCCACTGTAGACTTCTGCATGTTACTGCATTAGAAGTAGGCCCTCACAGTTGATGAAAAAAAGTGAACTTACTGAAATTTCTGTTATCTCAGTATGCTCCATATATTCCTGTTTGCCAGGTACGGTTGGACCAGGGCTCTTGATGTAATTTGCATCTGAACGTTCCTGTTTTCTGAGCTAGTTTTGTACATTACACCCAGTGGTATTTTCTCTCATCTTTCAAAAAGGCTTTGCAGCCCCAAAATGTCCAGGAGTTTTACAATCATCTTATAACTTAATCTCCCCAGTTCCTCATTTCACTGCTCTCTTGAAGTATCATGTCTCAGCTTATATCCTTCCAACTTTGGATGAATGAACAACACTAAACATCAGAGGGAGGCAAATACTGTAATGCTTTCATGAATATTCATCTGTATTTTGAAAGGAACTCTGCATTTTCTTGGTTTTAATTTTCACGCCGTAAATTTCCGCACAAGTAATATCTGCACAGAAATATTTGCCGAAACAGCATATACCATTATAATAGCATCAAAAACTACTAGAATGTTAAAATTCAAATGAATAATTGATATTCACATCAAAAAACTAAATCAAAGAATTATCCAATTGAGGCAAGAAGGCACGCCTTGTGATCTCTGTGTTAAATTGGATCAGACTGAATTTCTCCTTTGAAAATCTGCAATAAGCTTCTTGTGAATGGGCCTGAACTTGAGTTTCACTCAATGTAAATCATTCTGAATGACAAACAGTCTTGCAAAAACATGTTTATATACAATTTCCAAATGGAAAAGAGGCAAATGCATTGAAAAAGTATTCACCCTGAAATATTCTCCCAGCTGAGCTCTTAGATAAGTTACTGTCAGGCAATCCAGCATGGTGCTTTCCCTTTGCATTCCCTTGCTCTTAAATTATGCCAGTTTGAAGAACAAAAGACTGTGCTTTGACCCTGGCATGTCAATCTTCTTCTTATCTGTGCAGAAAACTACCTCAGAGTCAATGGACTAGCCTAATTTAAAATACTCTTTCACTCCCTGGCCAAAGTGTGCCCATGTAGGGAGTTAAATTATCCACAAGCATTCTTTCTTCACCCACTGACCCACATTGCTATGACCATTAGCGAAGGTGATGCCTTATTGGTATTTCTACTCCAGAAAATGAGCATTCCCAGGGCTAAAATACCCTTTATCAAGACATTACAAGAAAGCAGCAGTATGCATTAGAGTGGTCACCAGCAAGAAAAAAAACAGTCCTTTCCTATAGAAGATTTTACAAAATGCTGCCAGTGAGTGGGAAAAAAGGCAATCCCCAGATGAGCCAGCACTCCAGGGAGAGATGGAGAAAGTCCAGTATAAGGGGGGCACAAGAAAGGTCCAACACAACGTGGCACTCCTGGGGTTTGTCTGGCTGGTTTCTTCAGTTAAAAGATAGAAAAAGCCTTGCAGGTTGTTCATCAGCTTGCTCATGTAGTTTGGATCATTAAGATACACTTAACAGACACTCTTTAATGAAGTAGGCTCATGAGAAGATGCCTACTTCAAAAATTGGAAGGGGTTGTACTGCTGGAGGTCCTGGGGAGTGCCCCTCCATCTGTCAGCTGCAAAGGGAGGGGTGGACTGCAGCCAGATCATACTTGGTCACCTCAAGGCAGACACAATCTAGAAAAGTCCTCCTGGAGAAAAGAAAGCTGAGGGGGCAGCCCTGCCAGGCTGCTATGGGCAATCAGGCAAGTCAATTGCTCCCCCTACTTGGCAGTGCTAACTGAGAGGGCAGGTGGAAAGGATGAGAATCCTAGTGATGAGAGCAAGAAAGCTGCATCTGGAAGAGGTTAAAATGCCAGCAGGCATGGCAATAGGAGAGGTGACTCCTGAGACGTGATAATACATGTACAGGGAAATGCTCAGAGTGAAGGGAAAAACATCCATCAAGCAGCAAGGGGTTTAAAGACCTATTCATCATGTTGGTTTTTTAAAAAAAGAAGACAACCAGGTAAAAATCCCCTGTTGTACAACAGCAATAATAATTCCAAAGGTTGTGGAACACCTCATCCTAATCCTAGTGGCAGCTCAGGGCTGACATCAAAGTCCACATGTGGCCCAGATGAGAAAGGTGAGGGGAAAAAAATGTTGGTGCAATGCTGTGCTCCCCTGGTTATGACTTCTACAGTGCCAGTGTTCCTGGAGCTGTAGCCTCTGTGCCTCCTTGAGTCCTCACCCTAATCCTGAAGGCAGCCTGTGGGTAGAGGTGGAGGTCCCCAGCATTATGGGTGGCCCAGATGATGAGCCATCCTGCAGTGTGAGGTGAGCTCACTTTATATGCCTTGAGGTGTGAGAACGCCTGTTAAAATAATGGACTGTTTGATCAGACTTCTCATGTTTTTTACCTCATGAGCTGTAAATTGATTAAGGAATCCTGCTATTCTTTGGGTTACTCCACATCCTTTTTAGTGCATAAGTATAGGAATCCTATCATATTCCTTGACTTTTTTACTTTTTTACATTACAAGTAATAGTAATCCTATGTTGAAATTCAGATTCAGGGCTCATGTCTCTCTAGCCTTTATGTCTCCCCATGAGCTGTGTGATATCAGGCTTGTTCATGAATCAGTGTCATAACACTTACAAAAATTTGTCTTTGCTGTCACTTCTCTTGCTTTTTTAATCTTGTAATATTTGATCTAAGAGGAGAGCAGACAAATAGCAATACAAAAAATCCTGCACTAAAAACTGGTAGCACCCTATTATTTGGGGAGAGACCTTTCAAACACCAGTCTTTGCTTGCTGCATCTTTACATGTGTAGAATTGTGAACACCCTCAGCATTCCCAAATGAGGTAATCCAAGAGACTGGTGGCACTTTGCTGCAGCTTTATAACACAGTCCCCTTGGAAGTATTCAATGCATAGAGGTGTTATTGAGCAGCATATTCTGGGAATTATTAATATTCCTGCACAAAGGCAAAGCCTTTTATCAGCTCAGATCCATCCATTATCCATTTCTATAAGACAATAGCTTTCCACCTAGGTATTGCTTTCTGAAAACCTGGCCATATTGTACAAAACAATAAACACTGGAGTTATCACAGAAAAGCATCTTTCCTGGCTTTGCCAGCAAAGCTTCTCCTCTGAGGAAATGTGTGCAGACAGGATGCTCCTCCTTTTCCTTCCCACTGACCTCCAAGTCAGCAGCTGTCTGGGGACAAGGGCCCTCCCTGAGTATTGTGGTTGCTGCTGACATGGCCTTTAAAGGCCATGATTGGTCCATCTAAGGGAAAGTAGGATATTTCATAGGTTTTTGTCACCATGAAAATTCCGGATTATTTCCTCCTCTGCAAAAATATTATTGCAGTTTAAAGCAACAACAACAACAACAACAAACCACACAAAAAAACCCTCCAAATCCCTTTCTTATTTGTTTACTCATTGGCTTTCATGTATACAGAAACAGGCCATGTGGCCCCTGAGCTAGTTCTTCCAGTATCAGTACAGCAGTATTCAGGAGTCCAACTGCTGCTGTTTGCAAATCTGTGTAGATGAATGCAGTCCAAAATTATGTACAATTTAGACATAAACATTAAATTCTATTTGCTGTGTAATTAAAAGTAAGTCTTCAACAAAAATAAATCTTCCACAAAAAAAAATAAATATCTGTAAATGGACTTTAAAAAGTACATTTTTGAGGCTGGATCTTAAGTTGCAGCTCACCTGAGTCATTATCTATAAAAACTTGGTCCAAAATTCAAAGTTGATGCCCAATATTAAGCAACTAAAGCAAAGCCTCTTCCTCCCTGACAGGCAAGGCACCTTAGCTCAGCTTCATACAGATAGGTACACACTCTTAACATCCACACCCAAAAGGGCACTTATGATCCTGCTGTGAAGATTGGTCTGCAGCAAGATGAAGATCTTCAATAAAGTTTTAATTTTTTGAACTTGCTATGTGTAGCTCTGCCATATTTATATTACTTTTTAAAACACATGCTAAACTTTCTTTAGTTTGGGTGTATTTTGCTAATTAGGTTAAATGCTCTGCTAAATGAACGCAGTAAAATATGCTGGCTGCACAAATGACTGAACAAGATCAGCAATGGTATTTGTTGTGCTGCTAAAGCAGCCCCATGGTCTGGAGAGAGGAATTGAGAAAAGACATGTTGTGCACTAGCATCAAAAACATTTCAGCACCTGGAAGATTTGGAGGCCAGCCCAAGCTGAGAGTGGGACCTCTAGGAACTTGCACTTCACGCTGATGGAACTTGAGGAGCATCTTGACAGTGATGGAAATGAACCCTAGACTGAAAGCTGAAGTGGAGAGGAGCAGTTAAATTAATGCAGCAGCTATGCAAAGCACAGAGCGTTGCTGGAGCCAACTGCGTCACAACTCAGATTGCTTGTGAAGGCAAACCACCAGCAGTGCTGCTCCCGTTCTGGCAGATGGATGCTTGGGCAAGAAACCTGTATCCATTCAAGTATTCTCTGTGCTTGAAAGCTGACTTGCCCTCTCGGAGAGCACCTCAGAGGACATGGTGCTACCTGAAGCGTGTGTTCTATCTGAAGCAAGTTCATGTGCAAGGAACAAACAAAAACCATAAATAAACTGGAAAATGGAGTCCAGGAGGAGCTGTATGCCCACATAGTTTTGTATGAAGCAGGGGAAAAGAAAAAGTATGTATTGATTTTCAGTATAGCATTTTGACGATAATAAGAGTCTTTCTGTGGGTAGCCACTGCAGTGGCTGAGCAGAGGAAATTAAATCAGTTTGATCTGACTGATAGGAAGCCTGACCAGCTGGGAATTTTCTCTAGGCATCAACCTACCACCTGGCTCTGTCCCACATACCACACTGCAGCTGCTAGCCCACTCCTCTGGACATGGGGTGGGTGCACCTGGATCATTGCCTTCTGGCTCTTCACTAATTGATTCCTTCTTGTCCTGGATAGAGGCGAGCCGTTCATTTGCCCAAGAGCAATTCACAAGCTTAATGATCTCGTTAGCGTGTGTTAGTCTGGGGTCTGCACGCTTTGCCCGGTGCCCACAGCCAAAGCACACAAGTGCACACACTCACAGAGACAAGAACCTGTTTGAGTTGTCATCTTCCAGTGGCTAAAGGGAACGAAGGAAGTGATTTCTCCTCACATATGCAATGGACATATGCAAATTTTTGAGGGTCCCATATCAACCAGCAGGCAGATGGGGGTCCCTTTTTCTATGACCTCTTAGAGGAGTGACAGACCTAAGTGGTTCCCTCATCCATCAAAGATGATGAATCTCATTGGTCTTTAGTTCTTGGTGGCACAAACACAGAGGGACTTGGTCAGGCATATATCTGATGTATTTGTGAAGGTGAAAAAGCTGAGAAGCAGTCAGAGTATCCACTAAACTACTAAGTATGACCACAAGCAACCCTGTATGACCTACAGGCTCATCTTAGGTCATTATGAAATTTTAGCACCCAGTCAGGAAGAGTGGATGGATGCCTGGCTCTCTATAGATAGAAACTGCTACTTTGGGTCCCTTTGGCTACTGTCTGGCCTGACGTTATGAAATCTAACTTTACAGATTCAGATGTATTTTGCATTTTCTTGGGTCAAGTGTGAATTTAATCTGCAGAGGAGAAAAAAAAAAAAAAAAAAACAGAAGCAGGATGATTATTTAGGAAACTGAAAATGCCAAGGGAGCTCTGGACGCTATATTTCTCTTCCCCATCTTACTGCATGCAAATAACAGCTTTCCTCACAATTTTTGACAGAAAGTATTTGGAGCACTCATTTTGACTTCCTGATTTGAGTGTGTGCTTGACTCTGTGCAAGTGGCTACAGTTACCAAAAGCGCTGAAACAGAATGCTGTGCCTCAACATGAATATTCAAGTTCTTTCAGGAGGACACTGTTAAGATCATTACAATTGCTAATTATAAAAGTGGTAGCCAAAACTCCCGCTTCCTTCTATTATTCTTGCATCCTGCAGATGTCCTGATTTAGCCAGTTAATCATCAGATTCTCTTGGGAATCATCTGGTCGCTCAGTCTTGTGTTTCTTGTTTTCAAAAAAAGAAGCACTTTGAATTTTTAGTGTGATGTATCTTATTTTCTCAAATGTTATGATTAATCACTTACATAGTGTGTGTGATGTTGCATTTCTTAGATACTGTTCTTGGCATGTCTGCGTGCACTTAAAGGGTCTCTGAGCCACATTTTAGTTCCTGGGAAACAGCACATGCTCCTTCAGTCAAAGCAGACATTTCATTTTGCCTTCAATCATTATACCACCTGCTCACCCTCAGCCACAGCAGCTCTTTCAACAGCTCTGTCATGCAGCTTCTGTAAGTTTTGTTTACATCTGAAAACACTGCTCCTGTGTGGCAGCACTTGTGAGACCTGTACCAGGCACTGTGTTGTGCTTGTGGACTGCTGTGATGCCCTTCTCTGCACCTTGTGAGATGATGTTTGGGGGAGCAGTCAGCAGAGTGAATGGTTGGCCAGACTCCTCTGGCTCTTCCAGCACTTTTGTGCTACCTGTCAGCTCTAGATATCTGAATGCCTCCTCATCTTTTCACATGCTTTGATTTTCCCACAGCTAATGAGATGGCATGGGGCTGCCACACCATAATCAGMAAGGMAAAGAATATGAAGGGAGGAAAGGTCACCCATTAGGAAACCAGAACCCCAAGGCCTAGGAACACAAAACTGCTGTGTTCCACCTACTGTTGCAAGAGGCTATATTTGTAAATCATTTATGCTGTATTGTGTTTGCAACGCACTGGTGGTGTGGTATTCACTGCATGGCATAGTCTGACACTGTGGAAACTCACAGCCTTTGAAAAGTCCACTAATGGAAAATGGGAATAGAGATAATTACATGAGTTGGCAGAGCTAAACCATCAGATCACAATAGCAAATTTGGCCACTGAACTGATTGGCAGCACGAGAGACTCTTCTCTACCAGGACAAGTTCTATTTTTTTCCTCCTTCTCTCTTTCCAACTGAGCTCAGCTCCATGGTTGCGACAGAGACCACAGATTGTTCCCTGTGCCTAACTCATCTCTTTTGTGTTGATTTTCTTCTCAGTCAATTTTCTTTTCAGCAAACAGTGCAAAAGTTGTGTTTATTCCTTCCGTGTGGGTTAATGTATCTGAAGATAAATTCTCTCTTTGCTTCTGCACATGCACAACCTCTGTGCTGCATTATCACTGAGGATTCAAGTCCCAAAGTGTGTGCATAAGGGTGCAAAGCAAAAAAATCTCATCATGTTCATGTTATCCGCTGATTTTTCAGTCAAACCTAAAACTACTGACAGGTCACCTTCCTGAAGCACTGGAGGTCACTGCTCAGAAGTCAGCCCCAGGGACACACTCCAAGCTCTTCAGAAGTGATAGCCAAAGCCATGGGAAGAGAGGAATGTGAAAAGTAGGATGGGTGGATAAAGTGGGTGATAAAAGGAATAGTAGGGGGAAGGGGAAGAGGAGTAGTAGCTCTAATGAACCTTATAAAAAAGATTTCATACAAAGAGAGTATTAGAGAATGAAGACGTGCCAGCCAAACTTTTTATTTTCTTTTTTTTTCCCTATGGATGAGTCCAGAAGAAAAATACAAAAGCATCTATTTTGAATGACTGATATTACTCTGGAATCCACAATATCCAGCTGTTGGGATGTTGTTTCCTATGTCTGTGTGAATTTATGATGCCATTGTAGAGAACAGATACTGAAACCTCAAAGAAATGGGAGTTTGCCCTTGCTGCCATCTTGCACTGCATCTGCTTGTCTGCATCAATGTGAAACTCTGCCTGTGGGCTTCAGCAGCAGGCAATGTCTGCCTTGTGATGGAGAAGATAACTGCACAAAGAACCCTCCTTATGCTGCCCAAGGCCATGCAGCACACCCATGGTGCAGTCTCAAGCACCCTCACCCAGTCTCTCAAGAACCTTTTCTGTGACTGGACCTCAGGAGCAGCCTTCCTCTCCCAGACCCATGTGGGAACCCCAAGTTGCCACGTCTTCATGGGTGCAGAATGTCTGGAGCACAAGAGTGAGCTGCTGGGCAATTCCCCACATGGAAAGTCAGTCTTTCCATCCCCTGTTGCTTTTATTCAGTAGTACTGAGGGCTGGAGACATACAAATGGGCAAGCAATGGGCATTTACCATGTCATGTGAGCTCCAGTTGGCTGGCCAGTGTAACAACAGGTGTTTGAGCTGCTCCTAGTTTTCCTGCCAGGCAGAAGAGGCTTGGCAGCCGCCCAGCACACATCCTCTCCTGCTGGACTGCTTGCTCCCACATTGACCATTCTAAGCATGGTCAATGTTTCTTTTGGTCGTGGTTAAAAGAAACCTTGCCTTTGTGCAGCAGTTCACATCTGTGCTCTGCAAAATCAAAACCTTAGACGGTTTTCTAATTCTTGATTGAATTCATTAGCCCAGATTCTTCTCCTGGTTACTTGAGGCAAATCCAGATGTTCTCCCAGGCATACCTGAGGGGAAAACTTTGTTGATAATGTTTTTGAACCTCTTTCTTTTGCTAAAAACAATGCCCTTGGAACAGTTCTAAGCTGCTTTGTGAACTTATTTTTCCCCATTTGAAAGGACTGAATAAACTAAACAACTTGGCGGTACATTAAAGCTTGTTTGAAACCACACACAAAAGAATTTGTGCAGCTCAAATGCCAGAGAAATGTGTTCACATGTGATTGAACATAATAGGCCAAGATTAGAAAATCTAGCAAGGAGCTAGGGGGGATTAAGAGCATGCTCTTGGGAAAACCTTGATAACTTCGGATGAAAGTCAAGGCAATGAGGTAACCAGATGAGTTTGCCGAATTCTATCACTCTACCACAAAATTAACAGTGTAAAAAGAAGATTTTACTCATTTCACTTCCACTCTTATCCTGCATCTAGGCATGAATATAAATTTTTAAAGCATCACAGTATTAAGGCTATATATTTGTGTCAGCAAATTGAATACAATGTGTTTTGTAAATATTAGGAGCTCTAAACCCTTGGGCCAAATTCTGCAATGAGATGCACAAATACAACTCTGCTAGTCTTCAGCTGAACATATGAATGAAACAACAGAAAGCATAATTTGAGTGAGCCAAATCCATTCTTTTTAGCAATATAAAACATTGGGAAAATTCTGATCTTGGATGCACTTTTTATAATTGAGATAATAACGCAACCAGCTATGTTACTGTAATTTAAAAATATGCTAGCAAAAAAGAGCAGAATTAGAGACGTTTTTGTAGAGTCTAACGGAAACATTCTCCCTCATGATGAGATGTTGAGTCTTTAAAGAAAACTTTAGCATCTTTATGCAAAAAATGAGGTTCCTAGCTGTGCCAAGAGTTCTGTGCATTTTGACAGAGTGGAACTATGAAGCAGTAAGACATCAAATAGATTTCAAAAACTATATTTTCTTGTTCACTGCATCAGAAGGTTGAATCTGTGAGATCAGCTAGATTTGGGTGTGACTCTGTAGTTACTCCTCACTAGTAGGGTTAATGAATGAGTTTAAAATTTTCACCCACCATATCCTGAATAAACAAAAATGATACATTCCTCCTCTGAAAATTTCTTACAAATAAGTGCCTCCATCTGATGGAGCCAGGGCTTGTTGTTCTAGAGACACATCTCTATTCTGATATTTAGAAACACTTGTCTCTCTATGACCATTCCATACTTTTCTAGATCTCCAAGTCTCTAGAAAAATATCAGTTCCAGAAAATTAATTGAATATATGAAGTCTAGAAGGCAAGCCATCTTCCATACTTGTCCTCTGCCCTACACTCTAACAGAACATTCTGGTTCACAGTTCTTAGGCAAAAAAATGAAGCAYCAAGTTCTGTTTTACAATGATCCTGAACTGGATGATTTGCTCTTTGGCACAGATTTGAAGGCAGGATTACTTAGAATTTTTTAAACTTCCATATTCAAGGAGAAAGATTCCCTTCTTTATATTGACTCATTTTGTTGTTTGCAAAACTAACATGTGGATCTAGAATCTGATTTTAAAAACTATGGTCAGGAGTTGTCTAATCTAGGGCTGGGGAATGGGTTCATCTCCTTTTATCCGTGTGATTTATACTGCTTTGTTGCAAGGAAAATAAAGTGTTATTACAATTCAATGTGTTACTACTCTCTGAGGAAAGGGCAACCTATTATAAAAAAGGCACAAAACTCAATGTAATTTGAAAATAACACAGCGTAACTGATATTTCTTTAGAACAGGCATATATGGAAGGGAACCAGAGGTTAATTGTGCAAAATAGTATTACTGCACACCCAAATGCCATTTCTAAATGTTATAGTACATTAAAGTATACTGTAGTGAATTAATAGTCCTAGCAGTGATGATAAGCATGAGTGGATTTGAGGAGGTATTCTGCAGCTGCTTCCTGTAAAATATAAGTAATATTAGGGAAACAAGGAACTCTGCTTTTGACCAGMGTTAATGAGACATTAGCAGTGAATAAAACAACTTTAAATCAAAACTTCCATATTATATTTTAGCAAAATATTGCCAAACAATTTTTTCAATAGTGATGGAATGACCTTGCAGAGAAATTTAGCAAGCCTGTATAGTGTTTGGGTTGCTTTCTCATTTAAGGCGTCACTGATAGGGTTACCCCATGGTATGTAAATGTCCATCCAGCCTAACTTGGTGCAGCCTAATGATCTTTYCACACTTTGACAACACTGTCAAGGGTGCAGATTGGTGTAGTAATCCCCAGATGTCTGTACTGATATCCAGCCAAAGTCAAGCCAGTGCCACTGAAGCTGAACAAATAATTCTTGCCAATGGTCACATCAAATCAACAGCTTTCAACAGCTGAGGTGCTATGGGAAACAGCAAATGGTGACTGAGTGTCTGTCCTGAGAGGCCTGTAGCTTYCAGTGTCACCTGGCGCGTTCTGGTAGAGGTCAATCTTAAGGGAAGTTAAAGTCCACTAACCCTTTCACAGCGCTGTGAAAGGGTAGGTAGACTTTCTGATAATTGTTCTAAGGCACCCAAAGGACTCAGATGCCACTTACCTATTTCTTTTCAGAAAACACATGCTCTGCCTTTAAAAAGTCTCCCCTGGAAAGACATCAGAAATGTATTGGAAATTCTACCATTCCACAGCCCCTCCATAGCACCAATGCTCTGCTGCTGGAAATCTGAGGGAAGGACAGAGGCAAAAGGCTCTTAGTGGAGTGTGTAGTGTTTCAGGATACGTGAGATTGTATTTATAAACCAGATCTACAGAAATACGGATTAGAGGAGTGCCAACAAAAGAAGCAGTGTTCCAGGTGGCTACACTGCCTGGTCTCTGTGAGAGAGATGCAATTTGCTCTGCTGCTCAGTGCAGCTCAGAGCTATGTGCATCTGAACAGGGTTAAAGTTTCCAGAGATACTGAACAGAAGCATCACAAAAGTATCTAGTGCAGGAGTAACACATTTTGCTGAAAGAAAAACTTCTTTGAAGATTGGTGTGCGAGTTACCACTGAACGATTGCAGGAAGAAACTAAAATTTCTCTGAGTTTCTCTTGCATYTCTTAAGGAAAATTCTCTCAAGTAATGAAAGACAATAATTTCCTTGGACTTTCATGTATGTGCTGATGTATTATTGCCTTAAGCAAAAAGGCACAGCCTAAATAACTGCATTACAATGCAATGCACACTCTAGAGCGCTGTAATCACAGATACAATTGTAACAGCAGGTCTGTGTTGTCCCGTTAAATAGAGATCTGTAATTCAGACCATGCAGAATTGAGTGTGGTTTGTATCTCTCAGGATCATAAATCTAAGGTGGGAGTTTTACACTGCAACTTCCTTCGCTACGGTGATTGCCATCAACTGCAAGGATAAGCTCCTACATCAATTCAGTGCTAATAGGACTCCCTGGGTATCATCACCCAAGTGTCTCTGGCCAATTAAAGTTTTTCACTTAGTCAATCCAGCATGAATGTTCTTTAATACCAATTAACACAATCCGTTCATCATGATGGTAGTTTTACAATTGTACAATTGCATTTGCACAATTGGAATAYATATGGTACAGAGAAAACCCCACAGCCTGAATAAAACATCACCTTGAAATAGCATCCTGATATTTTTACATGCGATGTTCTATCAGAGAATGACAGAAAGCTCCAGGATACTTGTTCAATTAAATTTCTTGTTTTCACTTCAGAAAGACTGCAGCCATATATTTTAGATAGTTCTGCCGTGCTATATTATTCAGAGCAAAATACATTATTAAGGTTATTTTAAGAAAGTATCTCTTCCCTTTAAGCAGGTGGTACTGGGAGGGTTTAGGGGTATTTTTTCAGCCCCTACAATATGACTTCCCCCAAACAAGATTGTAATTACAGTGTAAAGGAGAAGAAACAGATTTATGGTTTGACGACAGTGAAGGCAATAATCCTAACAAATAGAGGACAGAGCCTAATAAAAAACAGTTATGATTTTTGCCTTGTCCCTGACTATGTAATTTCCTTGTTCTATCTGTGGGAGGACACACATTGCCTGAGCTGCTCCTGAGGCTCTCCAAAGTCATCTTTCACTCTTACATTTCAGCAGCAAGCACTTAGAGCAAACTTTCATTCCGTATAACAGCTATGTATTACCTAAGAAACATCAGCTGCAAGATTGTTCAGTGTGATTCTTGGAACATAAAAATGATTGTTTTTCATAGAAATGTTCTGGTCCAATTTAACCCACTGAGACCAGCAAATAGCAAGTGTCTGAAATAAATCATTTTCAGATGACAGGGGAAAAGTACTGGGAATTAGGAATCAGAGGGTATTTGTTCTTGCTCTGCCACTGGCTGCCTACAGGACTTTGGTCAAACTGCTTTCTTTCTCATGTTTTCCTTCCCTGTTCTCACTTCTTCAATTACAAGCTTTCTGTTTGAGTTTGCACAGACGGTGGCACATTGCAATTCCATCCAACAAAGGGCACATTTACAAAACCAGGCAGGCTTCCTCTCTCATTAACTTTACCAGTCCTGTGCTGTCGTGGGGTTTGCTGGGGTTTTTTAAGGATGAACATCAGCTGCTGAAACCATACATTTTTTGTTTTGGGTAAAAGGAATTTTCTGGGTTTTGAGCCTGCTGTGGGTGCAGGAAGAGGCATATGGACAGGGATGCTCACAGCGCCTGTGCAAGCAGCTGGGAATAGCTGGTGGCAGCAACTGGCATCTTTTTCTCCTGAAGATAGCCCTGGACACTCTTCACCACAGCCAAGAGGGGGCTCCTTCACCTGACTTCAAAAGAACACTGCTAATGTGGCTTAGACATAATTCAGACATGAATTTGGAGAAGAATTACAAGGAGGGTAGAAAACAGCAAAGACGTAAAGTCTCCCTCATGCTCAGATTGCACTGGGATTTGTAGCCAGATAGGTTTTTAGTCTGCTGCAGTCATTACCACATTTTGAGACCTCAGGTAATTTTCATCTATCGCTGGATTGATTGAGACAGGGTGAATTTTTCTGCCCTTTCAAGGAACCTGGCTGGGTCACTAGAAATGGTAAGTTCGGACCGGCCCATTTCAGCAGGCGACAGAAAGCCACTTTAGACACTTATCTGACGACAATCTCATACCTTGCTTGATAAAGTCAAATCAGATCAGAGCACAGCAGAAAGCAGAGCTCCTACTAGATCAGTAGAAGGGAAAAATCTACTTTTTCTAGGCCTTTAGTCTCTGCAAAATCAGATATTAGGCTGGGGAGTAGTGATGGAAAAGGTTGAGGGAGGAGAACTCTGCAGGGCAGGGAGCTGGCACCGAGYGGGGCGGCAGGGAAGGAGGAAAGAGCCTTCCAGCAGGTGAAAACAATTAGGGAAGAGACTGTGACCTATCCTGAACAAGTTATTAACACTTTTTCCCAGAAGGCTTTTATTAATAAAATTGTGGCCTAATTATGCCACAACACATGAATTTTGTTTTACTTTCYGTGCTTCTGGGACAGGAAGCAAAATATATTCAGGAGAAATGAGAAGATGGTCCTGGAGAAAAAAATCCCTGGCACTTTWAAGTTTTTTTTTAAAGATGTATTATCTAATACAGTAGCAACTTTGCTCATGGGAAAGCAAACAAAATTGCAAAAACATGGAGACAGAGACTAGAAAAAGAGAAGAAACAGAATTAAAGAAAGAACATAAACGAAGGACACAGTGCAGCTTCTTAAATTGTAAGGGAAAAATGTTATTGTAAAACACCATGCATGACATATATGAACAATGAATACTTTCTAAATCCTGTACAGAAGCATGAAGGGTATAGAAATGTCTGCCAATATAGCCTTTCCTAAAAGATCCATCCATCCAGGGCAAAATTATGCAAGCACCCTCACAAAAGCCCGCTCTACAAAGGCCGGTTTTCTCCCCTCCTGTCCTCTAGTGTTGCCAGAACAAGTAGAAAACCTGGAGAAAAAGTGGTGTTTTTTGTTCTCAACAGTGCAGTACACAGGCCTTAATGTATGAAGACTCATTCTGAACAGTCCTACTGTAACCTCAGTGTACCCGCCAAAAGTTGAGAAAGTTTGAAACCACTGCAGGCTGAAGACATCCTCTTGTTTTTTCATTCTCTTTATTTTTAGTTTTCAGGTTGCTTTTAAAAAGCCTTCTGTTACTATGGTTATAACTGTGATGGTCAGAGGACATGGGTGAGCTAAAATTTGCAGGTCTACTGGTAAAACTAACACAATGGGAAAAAGGAGAAAGTCTTACTGGTGTACAACCCCTTCCTATGTAATTTTTCTGACCATAGGGGCTGGTCTAATAAAAGATTCTACTCCCACTCACAAACCTATCTCCCTGGCAAAAGGATTGTAATTCATTTACAGCTCTAAGGGCCTTATATTACTATTTATTTTAATGCTGGAACAATCCTGAATGATGCGCCTCTGTATTTGATAGTCTGAATTTGAATGACTAAAGATAATTTGTGACATCACTCACTCAGGATTTTTTTTTTCCTTTTTTGGTCCCAAATGCATAGCTTAACTCACATAATCAGAAAGTGGATTGATAGAACCCGTTGCAGCTTTAATACTTGAAGAAGCATTAGCAATTTAGGAAAAGGTAGTAGATAAAAACACTGGAAATTTTAGAAAATGTTAATCTCTTCCTTACTGAAATATRCTCCCCTTGCCTGAGGCATCTTTACTAGAGAAAAAAAAAAGGAAAAACCAAGCTGCATTAAGATTTAACTGCAGGATTGAATTTAATTTTGTTTTATCACATTTGCACACAGGAAATGTATAAGAATAACTAGTTCTTCCTGCAAAAGGTATCATCAGAGAATTTTCTGACATGTTTGTAATTGTTTATGCAAAGAATGTGATGGAGAATGCTGTGTCCCAGCAGTTGTAAGCAGTGCTAAAATCCAATATAAAATAAACTATTGCTAGTTAAAGTGTTTGAGAAGACCAACCTACGGCACATTCACTGCTGCTTGTGCAAGAACAGCTCCTCTGTGAACATGAAAGAAGAATTTTGCTCATCTATAGTGCATAGTTATAAATTATTTACATTTGGGCTGGAATCGTGTCCCAGTTTGGGTTTATCAGAGTATTAGGCATGTTTTTGATACTGGATAAGTAATGAAAAGTAATGAAAACCAACAATATTAAGGACATAGCAACACCTCCTAAGTACCTACTGCTACACTAGGTACGTACCTTGCATGGATAATGGAGAGACTTTRCAGATTGGGCTGTCATTTTCTTGTWTCAGCTTACCTTCTAAATCTGTCTGGAAAAGAAAGGGAATAAACTGCTGTTTAACATGCATGCAAGAAAATTTGTTCTGCTGCTTATGGCCATGTAAGATTGAAGGACTTCTTTTGGRTTTGTTATTAGCATAATCAGAAACATCGCACTCCATCATTTTGTGATAATAATCCTTGTTGTTACAGGGGGGAAATCGACAGAAGGATAAATCCTTTGTTGACTTCTACTGGGACAAAACCAAAATAATCATGTTCATAACAGATTTACTCTGGAGTTTACATCAGGGTAAATGAAATCAGAAAACATTGCAAACATATGTGTTATGGACAGTAATGTGTGCCAAGTGTAGAAAATGCAGCATTACCACTTGAACTCAGTTTTACCTTTCACAGTATTACTGGGCTGCTTTTTTGCTCATGTCAGCTGATCAGAAGGCTAACATCCTGTAGAAAAAAACCCCAACAAAGTGAATTTTATATAACCGATTTCTTTAAAACCTTGGATTTCCAGATTTCATGCTCCATCCAGTGTGATTTCTTATGAGATTCAAAATCCAGTACCTTTTAAATTGACAATATTATAGCTGAAGCAAAAGTTAAGTAGGGCTCCTAGGACTGGATTAGCATTTTTTCTGGCAATGAGGTAAAATTATATTAACAGATTTTTCCCAAGGACTCTGATACATGCACTTAGGGAGCAGGCAGTCTGAGAAGCAGTCAGAACCTCCAAAGAAGTGGTTCCTCATTGCCAGGGTGGTGCTAAATGTACCAGCTTGTTTAAATAGCAAATGATTTTAAATATGAAAGGAGGCTTCCTTCAAGAATTGTTATACTGAGCATSACAAAATTGCTGTGGTTTTTTTTTTTTTCTCCCAGAGAGCTAACCTCCATCTGTTTCTGAAAGAGCTTAGCATTCATGAAGTAAGAAATTATATTTCAGAGCATAGCTCTTTATCACTCACCAGTTAATGGGGCTAAGAAAAGATTTGAGTAAATTCTTCAGACTGCAATGCAAGCTCCGAGGAAACAAAAGGAACTGCCTGGAGATGTTGTGAAGGCATATTTATTTGGTTACAACTTAACCTTTTGCAATCAGAAAGCAACAAAAGGACACACAACATTTAGGTCATTACAGAAAATGCTGGCATTGGGCTCATCATATTTCAACTGAGTTCTGAAATCCGGAATGCTCTTAGGCAAGCAAYACACTGGAAGGAACACAAAGAGAGAAAGCGCTGAAAAATGCAAGAGACCAATGGCAAAAAACACATTTTAGAGAACATACAGTTTTCAGTTCCCTCCTCTGGAAGCTGGAGAGTAAAAGGAAGCAGTGATTGTTTGGCATGTCCTTGACCAAGATATTTCAAGGACGTGAGATTTTTCTCTGTGGGTGTCTGAAAGCACTGGAGATTTTAACTTTGTGTTAACACCCAACTACTTTTTATGCCTCTTATTAATTGCTTTTGCAATGATGATGGTTGGCTACTGAATATTCATGGTTTATGGGGGGCAATGCCCACCTTCTCTGTTACCTGACAGTCTCTGAGCAAACTGCTGCTTAGCAAAACTCTCYTCTGTCCTGCTAGAGATTCTAAGCCAACACCTTCCCTCTGTTTCCTTCGGGTTCTGTATCTCAGTGAACACAATTGAAGGAAGGCCACACAGTGGATAATTATTCAGTGCATGTTGCTTACCCAGCCCCCCATTTGATAGTTGCATGYGTTGGTTGGTTGGTCTGAATCTTGAATACACCATAGAATTATTATTTTCTGAATAGGTTAACTTCTTCAAAAAAAATTTTTGATTAGGGCAAAGAAATGTCTCTTTTCAATAGCTGAGTTCGGTAACAGAAATATTTGCTCCTTCCCACTCCCAAAATCAAGCTTCAGGCATAAAAAACCCATGAAAAGATCAAGAAGTTAAAAGCAAATGGAAACCTATATCTGATAATAGATAATTTTYAGTGTAGCTGTCACTGCTGGTAATATGTGAATCCTTTTGTAAACACTCCCACACCTCTCCAGAATGTACATAAATGAATACCACATATAGCAAATAATCACATATGTTGCAACCGTGACAGTTTTATTAGTGCTAATAATGCTATTTTATGCACTCACAAAACATATGGCAAGTTCATACTTTTAAATTGGCTAAATCTCTCTTGTTTGACAGTGCTGTACTTGCCCTGAATTTCCAGAAGAATTTATTGAAGTTTGGGTCTCCCACCTTGGGGCAATTACAAGTGCCCTGGAGGGGCTGGGTATTTAGCACAGATCAGCATTTCTAGGGGCAGCTCTTCAAGGTGTTGARGAGAAGTCAAAGCCTGGCACACACACAGCACTGCCAGCAGCACAAGCACAGCTGTGGCACAATTCAGCTGAAACTGGGAGAAAGGATGCATTTAAGGAGACACAATACGTTTCTCTGGTTGACTTGGCATAACCTGATGCGATTTTCCTTTCAATTTGCTGCAGTCCCGCGTGTAAGTCAAATGGAGCAGTAACACATGTAYCTACAGCATCTGTAACAGCAAACTTGCTTGGACGCCGCTGGTTTGTTGGAGCGGGGAGGGAGGTTCTTTGGTCGTTTGGGTGTGGTTTTTAATGTGCAGCCTTTGCTGTTACTTCAGGATAAGTGGCATCATTTATTTAACTTTTAATTGGGAGTATTTTGACCTGATTATGTCCTTATKGTTTGGCTGAAATGTGTTCCTGGAACAGCAGCGATGTTTTCCTGTTCTTAGTAAGCTGAGAGCAAATAGAAGAGAAGGTGGGATTTTGAAGGTTATAAAAGCTTGTTGCTACATGCCATCTTTTACTGCTAGCATTCCTGATGCCCCTAAACCCTCCGTCTGCACTGCCCATGCCCAGTTTGAAGGCACACTGGAAAGTCTCAAGTTTCAGTCTAAAATAGCATCAGTCTTTTCCATTGCAAAAGTGATCAGGAAGATAAAACCATTACAAAAATCAGTTCACTGAGGTTAAGTGAGGGTCACTCAGCTTTCAAATACCACATTGTGAGATTCACCTAAATGAAGGGAGAGAGGGAAGTTTGTTCTCTCAGTGTTGCAAAATCCACATTCCTGCACTAGGAATAGGCAGGAATCCATGTCCACCGGGGAGAGGCAGCTGCTGAGGAGCTTCAAGATGGTTATAGCCAGCAAAGAGCACTCCAGAGCAGTTATTAGAAATACTTGCCTAGAAATCTTGGTGACTTAACCAATTTAGCAAAGATCTTGAAACTGGGTCTGGACATGAGCAAACATAAAACCCCTTAGCTCACTTATGTGCACAGAGTGGAAAAAAAGGGGAAATAAAGCCTTGCATACTGACCTGGTACACTCAGTACGATTAGCGCAGAAATCAAGCAGCCTACACTGAGCAATTCTGTTCTTTTGGGATCTGCAGAAATGACTGAGAGCAGAATCACCCTCCTCCTCAGCCATGCAGAGTGTTCAGCAAAGCAGCATTGTTGCTAATGGTATTTGATTTCTAATACCTTTTAACTTAGTAAGAATGGGGACAACCTCTAGAGACATCAGTAAAAGTTTCTGAAATGTGGGTGATAAAGATGCTGAAGTCTGTAGATACAAATGGTTTTGAATGAGGGAGGCTGAAAACAGGAACAACATCAGCTGAGCTTACCTTTGGAGTTCTTCAATTATACTTTGTGAAGAAGAAGAAAGGAGAAAGCTTATTTYATGCAAAATCAGAAGAAAGCTTTAGGCGTTTGATTTTTAGAAAGTAAACCTTATTATTATTATTATACAGTTAAAAGCTGAAAATGATAGCTTCTAAGAAACTTTTTTCCCTCCTAACCAACAAAAAACTGAAAAAAATTGACTAAATTTAAAATCCCTCTGTATCCAAYGTTGAAAGCTTTGAATAGACTAGTAAGAAAAAATAAAAAGTAGTTTTGCASTAAAGAATAAAAGAATAATTTTTGCAATTCAGCATATTTAGATAATTACAAGAAACAGAAAATACGGGGGGAGAGAATGAGAGAAGTGTGAGCACACATGCACATGYGTGTATGGGTATATGCATGTGTGTGTGCTTGCAGAATGAATTAGGAATACACAAAAAATTGGAATATACAACTGACCCTACTGCTGCAATCTCAATAGATGAGGCAGTTGGACAGAGATTTTAGCTGCCTCTACTGAATTTGTTTTTATCCACAAATATCTCATCTTCCATTTCAGAAAGGAGGGAACTTTCAGGCTTATTTTCTTGGAAAATACCAAAATGCACATAGGCATTTCTTGGTTTAAGGCATATCCATAATTTAGTAACATTAGCACTGTTACTGTTACCACTATGTACCTGATAAACAGATCAGGATGCATTCTGGTCAAATGCAACGCAGAAGTAAGTTTGCTTATAAATCATAAAGATTTTATAAATCATAAAGATGGTGGAAACACTTCCAYGGATTTCCTGCTAGAAGTGTAGCAATAAAACAGCAACCATCACCACCAAATCAAAGAAAAAAGAGCCCAAAGAAATTCAAATTTCGCTGCATTCTGTTGATGTAAGGAAGCCTAACTGAAATGAACTGGTGACACTGGGGGTTGACAACATTTAACATGCTCTTAATTATATTCATCACCATCCTGACTGATTAACACCACAAGAAAGCTCATACCTAGAGCTAAATTAGAGCGAGGCATCAATGTCATGGCTGAGACTCTCATTCAAGGCTCCACAAGCAGGAGAAAGGGTTTGCCAGGAGAATTCTAAAGTTTAACAGCGGATGCAAAGTCCTTCCCTGAGATGGAGTAATCATGCGCTGTAACACAGGCTTGGGACTGGCGAAAAGGCAGCTCTGCAGAAAATGACTTGAGACCTTTGGAGATGGCAAGTTGCACAGGAGTCAGCAATGCACCCTTGCAGCAGTGCAGGTGAACCTCTTGTTGGGCTGCTTTAGCCTAGGTGTAGCTAGCGAGCTGGGAAAAATAATTATTCCCACAGTACTGGAGGGCTTCACAGGAAATGCTGCGCTCATTGCAGGGACACCCAGCTCAAGAGAGACATGGACAAGCTGGACCAGGAGGACCATCAAGTTTCTTGGCAGCTGGGGGACATGACATGTATGGAAAGGGAGCTGGGGGTTGAAGGAGAGGAAGCCAAGCGGAGTGGTATCTACCTTCCGCTGCCTAAGGTGGAGTTACAGAGAAGGGAAACCAAACCCGTCTCAGAGGCACAAGGAGAAATAGAATAACAAGTTTGCATCCAGGGAAATCTGGACTGGATATTAGAAACATTTTTCTGTGCAGAAAAACAGCTTAAGTCTTGAAGACAAGAAAGTTTGTGGAAATTCCATCACTGCGTATTTTAAAGTTTGACAGGCAAAGGCCCTGAGCAAACCTAATTGGACTTTGAAATCACTTCTGCTTTGTGGCAAGAACTTGGACTGGTTGACCTTCAGAAATCCCTTCTGATAGAACTTTCCTATGATACTACTCTTCTTTGAAATTATTCATTCACATGGGTAATTTAACTGACCAGAAAGAAAGAAGAGCAAAAGTTTACAACCCCTATAAACCTGAGCAGAACTAATTAGAATTAGAAAACAGTTTCTATAAGCCTGTTCTAAACTCCTGATTAATATCCATATAGCTAGTTTAGCCAATGCAAGAACTCCAAAGACTAGTAGATTATGATTCACACACAGGAAGGAAGTTTAATGTAATGGTATGGTGTGAGCTAGCCCAAGCACCGGGGGGCAGGAGACATTTATGTTTCTTGCCCTGTTCTTTTCTGGAGGTTGATCAAACATGGTGGCTGAGTGCAGGTTTGCATCCCAACAGTTTGGCTTGGGGCATGAAAAAATTTGAGCCCTAATTCCACTTTGAAATACAGTGAGCCTGTAGGCTCTCAGTGGAATAAGCATGTGGATCTGGGATATGAGAAGAGACTTGCCTATGCCAAGAGACAGAGCAGAGTTTTCCAAGCAGAGCACTGCCTTAGGTCTGCTGTTCTTGAGACAGGAGAAGTGGATGAAGAGCACTTGTATCTCTCTCCTCACAGGAGAGAAACAGTTTAACACCACCTAAAAGTGGGTATGGACAGGCTTTTTTTCAGAAAGAGCTGGGCAAGGCAGAGGACACTTACTGTGTCTTTATACATTAGTGCCAGTTAGCGAGCTCTTCGTGGAAGCAAATGTTCGCTCAAAATCTATTCACCCTATCCCACCCCTAAGCCTGAAGAGTGTCTAATGTCTTAAGACATTTGCTGATTGTCAGCCTGCAGGTTTTCCCAGCTCTACTGCAAGAGTTCTTCAACTGAATACAATTCTTTATTTTTATTTTAAAGGGAAGAGGGTTGGTCACTTCTCAGAGGCTTATGTTTCGCAATTACACTTACACAGCTCTGATAAAGGCTGACTCTTCGGCCCTACCTTACATTTTTTGACTGGGTAATTACTTACTCAAAGATGTATGCACGCCAGAGAGCATTAGAGATGTGTTTCACTTGTAAGAAGAATGTTCACAGAAACCAGCAGCCCCAAGCTCAAGTATACAGGGAGCATTATGCAGACGCAGCAACCTCATCCTTGCATGATCCCATGGCCACTGTGGGCCATGAGGGGCAGGAGGAGGAGGTCATTAATTTCACAGGTACTGCCAAACTTTTTCTTCATGGTTGCTTCTTCAGTGCAGGGCACAAGGAAACATGCAGCACTGATTGAACATGTAAGTAGTGAGTATGCTCCAGAAGAGGGGTGGGAGTAATAGTTCTTGAGTAGTTCCCTACTAAAGGTGTGCTAGAGCATTTTTGCTTGTAAACCTTTGCCTGTGGTAATAGTATTAATGACCAGTTTAGTGTTCTGTGGCTGTCTTCTATTTTGGCAGTGGCAGCATAAACCAGAACTAGTTCTTCTCAGGAAATGTTAGTTCTATCTGTGGAAGTCTCTACATACCTATCTCCAGTGTGTTTTAGGTTTTTTATGTTGACTAAATTATAGTCTCTTTCCACTTTATCTACTAGACAGCATATTTACTTATGTAGCAAACTAAACAGAGAAATATTGTCCCTGTTACCAGACACTTGATCTATTAATGCCCTATGACCTCAATAATAAATTGCTTCAGGTTTGTGGTAACAAATATCTGCTTGGGCTGACTACATAAATAATACTGATTTGCCCCTTTGCAAAGGCCTTGTGCAACATTGCCAAATATATTGCATGCTTGTTACAAATTCAGAAGTATTTACTGATTGATGAAAAGTCAGAATCCAAAGTGTTAACAATGAAGTTACCTGAAATGCGTGTCTTTTTTTCCAAGAAACATGGTCCGTGATGATTGCTTGAGAGACAGGAGTGAAATCCATGCAGTCTTAAATTTCCATTTACATGAAAGTAGGTCCTTACTTCCAGGCTTCTATCAAATCTGCTTATGTTCTTCAAAACATGATGTACCACATCTTTTCTTTCACAGAGGTGAAGTCCTGAGCCTATCAAATAAGGCAGAATGTGAGTTAAGATAAGCGAGGATATATTTTTAAAACTCGCTTTGCCAATGGGCTTCAAGCTGTAACTTGTCCCAGTTACTCTGACAACTTCAATCAACCTGGAAGTTCATTATTTCTTTTCAATTTCTAAAGCCTGCATTCATATTATAAAGCAGAAGATAATCCTTATGAGTTAAGATAAATCCATAGGCAGTGCTCACTTTAGTTCTAATTAGAATCTGCAGGTTTGTTATGGAAAATGCAAGTTGTATGACTTAATCTTTCATATTGACAATACTGACCATATTATTTCTGTATTATAAGTTTGCCTTTCACATATATAGCAATATAAAAAGGATTATTAACTTAAATCCTGCATTACAAACACTGATCCATACAGTGAAGCAATTACATTACAGCAGTTTAATACATAGAGGCATAGAGCTCTTTCTACCACAGTCAATAGCAATTTAGCCATTAACTTAAATGAAAGCAAGATTAGGTCTAAAAGAGGTAAAATGCATTTTTTATAGCTACAGTTAATGACAATGTCAAAGTAAAAATAATGAGTCAAATAATTCATTGTGTACAACTGCCACTGCTATCCAAAAAAAAAAGCATTCGAACCAAACCTCTTATTGTTAATGGCATTTATATCATCAATCAGAACATTTATAACATCTGGAGAAGGTAATAATTGCTTCAGCTTGGTTCTAAACTTTATCTTGGATTTAAGTCCAACTAGTTATTATCAGGGGCTCACATTCATCAGATCTTCAGAGACATCAAAACTCTGCAAGGTGCTGGGACTTGTGACTATCAACTCCCCACAGGTGAGGAGCTTGATGCAGGCACTAGATGGTCTCTGAAAGCACCAGTTGCCATTAGCTGGAGCTGGCTGTCTGCACAACCTGGAGTACTCATTAGTTCTCATTAAAAGAGGTAATTCTTCTCAATTTACACATACACACACACACACATACACACACACAGACACACACATATATATATATATATATGTATATGGTATAAGGGGGTCCGGGCTGATGGCAGGTTGAACATGAGTCAGCAGTGCTCTGGCAGCCAGGAGACCCAACCCTGTCCTGGGGGGCATCAGGCACAGCATCACAGCTGGGCAAGGGAGGGGATTGTCCTGCTCTGCCCTGCACTGGGGCAGCCTCACCTCGAGTGCTGGGGGCAGGTTTGGGAGCCACAATACAAGAAAGATATAAAATTATTAGAAACCACCCAAAGGAAGGCAACGAGGAGAGTGAAGGCCTTGAGGGGAAGCTGTTTGAGGGGTGGCTGAGGTCACTTAGTCTGTTTAGCCTGGAGAAGAGGAGGCTGAGGACAGACCTCATTGTGGTCTGCAACTTCCTCGTGAGGGGAAGAGGAGGGGCAGGCACTGATCTCTTCTCAGTGTCAGGACCAGAAAAAATGGCACAAAGCTGAGTCAGGGGAGGTTTACATTGAATATTTGGAAAAGGTTTTTCACCAAGAGTGTGGTTGTGTGTTGGAACAGGCTCCCCAGGAAAGTGGTCACAGCACCAAGCTTGACAGTGCTCAAGAAGGGTTTAGATAATGCATTTGGGCACATGGTGTGATTCTTGGGCCTGTCCTGTGCAGAGCAGAGAGGTGGATTTCAATGATCCCTTGTGAGTCTTCCAAGTCAGGATATTTATGATTCTGTGATATACTTCAGGCCGAAAGCTCTCACCTAGAAGACTAGAAACTAAGGATCAATTCTCTCCTCTRTTGTGACCCTGATAAAGGAATGACTGGCCTAGCTCATAAGCTAGCTGATAAACTACTCAGGGGTGGCAGGTCCCTATCCAATTGCTGTTAAAGCAATTCTATCACACACACAAAAAAAATGAAGAGGTGAAAAGTGAGCACAAAAGATCCTACCTGTACATGCAGAAGACCTACATGGTCAACTAAAAGTCAGGTGAAGAAAGTTTTTTCTAATATCTCTCAGAGATGTGTGAAACTCTTGTTCAAGAAGAAATATCTTTACCAACAAGTGCTAAGGCTTTCCAGCTTTGCTTCTCTTTAGCTATTCCAGGCAATCAGCTTAAATTGAGTATGTAGCAGGATTCTCTGTGACATGAAAAATTAGAACATTGATTTTCACTGGCTATGGCAGAGAAATGAAGTTGTGTTTCTCATAGCTGGTACTCTGACTTCTTCACGGTGCTAGACTTTCTAATCACATCAGGGCTCTTAACAATTTGCATACAGGTTTCTGTATTCAAATAGAGGCTCCACCCATACATGAGGTAAACCTGTCCAACTTGGCACCTAAATTACTTCTAAAATCTTTTATCTTCCTAGAATGACAGCTGTAAGTCTAAAACAAAGCCTGGGAACTACTAGGAAACATACACAAGACTTGGCAGAATTCAGAGTTAAATGCTGGCTTCCAGCTCTGAGCAGAATCCCAGAGGCTGTTAGGCAATTTTTATTTTTTGCAAAACATTGCTTGTCTTTGCAGTGCAGGAGATGAGGCAGCCAATATGAAGAAAATATGGCAAAATCCATTATACCTAAGAGGAATGAAAATGTCAGTGTTTTCTGCCCCAAGGAAAAGTTTGAGATTAAATAAGAATCAAACCTACTTTTCCATGTATTTGAAACCAAATATTAGCAAGAGGTTTTTTGATGCTTGAAAATACCTCTTTTATTCCTTTCTTATGGACATTGCTGAAGAAATGAGTGGGTGATGATGTAGTCAAAACATGTCTTGTTATATCTAGTTAACTATAAAAAGAAATCAAATAGCCTTCTTCAAATATATGTAGGACATTAATAAGAAATTATTTTATAGATAGATCTGACTATTCAGTAGAAGAAAAAAATATTCTTGAAGCTTGCCAGCACCCAGATTTTCCAAAATTTTTACAGAGGACTGTTATCACTCAACTGTCTAAAGCAATCCTCATTCAAGTGATTTAATAGAAACAATATCAATATAATAAAACACTGTAAAAGAATACACCTCATAGTTTGAAAAACTATTCATGAGATTTTATTTTATAACTGTCCATTATTTGTCTTGGGCTTTTTAAATTTTACAAATGGAGACCATTCTCTTATGATAAAGTTCCAGCCAATTGACATTATCTCTTAATTATTTTTGTAACATATTCATTGCAGAATGTGTTCAACTAAGAAGTTATTGTTTAATTTCCATGATGGATGTGCTCATTTCATGAGTATTAGATTAGTAGAGAGTATACAATTTATATTAACATGCATATGTCATTAAAGAATACATTGTTTTCCAGCTGTCTTCAAACAAAAGCAAGCCTGTGAGGTACTGATTTGCTTTTTCAACATCTACTCATGAGGACAGTTCCAGTTAATGTGCAGTTAATGTAAGTGAGGATTACATAATTAAATCTAAAGATTTTGCTCTTTTTTTGTTGTTTTGTTTTGCCTGATTTTTCTTCTGTGTTCATTCTCTTAGAAAACACAAAGTTTTTTTCTTGAGATTGCTTTCATAGTAAGATTAATTTTTATGCTAAATGCAGCCAGACACTAACTGAAAGGGCAACACTTCTTGCCTAAGAGGATGAATAATTCTGAGCTGTGAGGAAAATTCCTGGATTTTTAAGGGAGGAACTAACTATAGGTCTTCACTTTCTAAATCCCTTAATGTCAATTAACTTCTATAACTAACAAAAGGACCAAACATTTATAGATTGTCAAAAGGGCAGAACAGACTTTTAGAATTTCATGCCAAATGAGTAGTTCCTGTACTTTGCATGGTCCTAGCATCCAGGAGGCTCCTGCACCTGCAGTCATGTGTGTTCCCATTTCAGCCAGTCTGCTGCTCCCATGTGCATCTCCAAGTTTTATCATGCCTTGCAGGTCATTGAGAATTAGAATTCTGGAAGATGTGCGGGCTTCTGACAGATACAAAATCTGTCTTGCACTGCAGGGGCTCACTTATGCTTCTAGCTCAAAGCTACCAGCAAAAGTGATGAGTACTTTCAGTAATCCTTGTGCCCACCAGATCTAGGCTGGGATATGCTGAATTTCACTGTGTCACCCTGCAAGAAACTCAGGGCACAAAGGAACCCCTCAGCAAGACAATGGATATTTCTCTCACAATGACAGCAGAGCATAATTATGGTTTACCTCAACAGGAGGTGGGAAGAGCTCCTGCCCTCCCCAGCATAGCTATAACTTTGGTTATCAAAGCAGGATTTAGTGTCTAATTTCAAACTTATGATGTGACCTTGGCACTGAGCAGTCACTTAAACCTGGTGGCATTTTGCCACCTTCTTTTTGACATAAAGTACTGGGAAGCTGAGGTGCAAAGAAGAGCAATGCCTCAGCCACCTGAGGGGATGCTGACATCCAGAATCTCAAGCCAGGCTTGCTCTGACATTGTACCTTCAATGAAGGTCACTTTTATTTCTTTACTGCTCCCACACTTCACAGCAAGAGACAAAAATATGGCATGGGAAATCTCAGCTTGATGGGAAGGTTTCCTACTACTCAGACAAATATAAACTCTGTGTACCCACACCTCCCACGTTCCTCCCATGTTCCAGAGTAAAACAGTGCTCTGTGCCCAGCTCTAGCACAGAAGCTGTGTGGGTCACTACCTCAGACAAGAGTTCTACCTGTTGGATTCAGGGGCACAGCAACTCTTGCTGGCAGCTTTGGCTCAGGACACTGAGCTCAGGACACTCTGAACTTTGGGGAATGATTCAGACACCTCTCTGTGCCCAGGGCTTCCTAATATCCATCCTAGGCAGCTCCCATTCCCCTTATGGGACTCTTACCCTCCTGATATGAAACACCAAACTATTTTTTAAGTGGTACCAAATAGTGCATTTCAGTTTCCATGCAGGTGACCAGGCACCTCAGGATTACGCATTTTGACGCCAAGTCTATGGTTTTTAAAAGGACAGAGTTAAGAATTTCCCAGGACAGACATAAAGCAGTTGCAGTTCCTCTTTTTTTTTTTTCCTTTTAAGACTTTTTCTTCAATAACATTCTAATTGCCTTGATGCTGGTTGATTTTAGTGGACACTTTCAGCATCTTTCAGGATAGAACTGCACTAAAAAGCCAGCTCATGCATATGCAGTTAGTGGTAAATAAAAAAGTATCTCTCTAATTAAAACACAGCTAGGAAAATCTAAACTAATTTAACACCTAAATGACAGGTTATAAGGAGGTAAGGAAAACACAGAAGTATTAGCCTTTTAAAAAATTGCTTGCCATAAAAATTTTAAAATGAATGGAGATAAACCTCAAGGCATCGTGCATGAAAAAACAAACAAAAAAATCACTGAAACAAAGTTATGGAAAGAGATAAAAGTCCATGTGTGCTCCAAGTGTAAAGACATGGCAGAAACGTGCTCAGCTTCCCCAAGATGCTATTAATGTCTGAGAAAAAACACTACCGAAATGTAACAAACTAATTAAATTGGGCATGCATGGGAACCAATGGGAATCAATTATTATGCAAAAGCAAAGTTTTCCCTACATAAAGCAAATGCTAGGAGTTGTTGTGGCAAACAAGGAGAGGGGTGAAAGCAGGGCTGCTCACACTGAGGGACCCTGATGGGATGAGTGTGGATGGAATTGATTACAAAAAAATGGGGTAAAATCCCACAGAAAGAGAGGAGGTTGGAAGGAAAACTGTACCTGTGGCTTCCTACAAAGGGAAAAAGAAACTGATGCAGGACTGCTAAAGCAACAGTGCCATCTGCTGCGTACTCCCTTTTGAAAGCCAAATGATTTCAGCCTCCTCCTGTTCTGCTGCAGAGATGGCAGCAAATCTGAGAGCCCCCATGTAGCACTGAGCTGAGGAGGGCAAGATGAAATCCAACCTTCCCTCCAGCCCAGCCTGTATGCTTAACTGTGTCTACAGGCCTCCTGAAAAATATTTCTGGACTACTGTTGCTAGAGTCATTCCCTAATTAAAAAAAAAAAAAAAAAAAAAAAGGTTTTCTCTCTCTCAGTGTGGCAGGACCCTGTGCTCAGGCACTTTCGAAAGATCAGTCCACTCTAAAGCTGTCCGTCAGTGAGACAGGCACTGTGCACGTGTAAGCAACCAAACAGCTGCTGTCCAATCCCTTTCCTATGATATATTTATGTCACCTTGTAAAAGGGCTTTCTGTTGCTTGTGCAAATCTGGTGTCAGTTTCAATCCATGTTTTTATACATAGTCCTTTTCACAGCGTTCATTACCTCTCTGAATGCCTTTATACATTATATTATCTGAAGCAATTATAACAGAAAAGTATAATCAATATTATGAATTTTTTATAATGCCTTCCCTCATAGGTCTCAAAACTAATTTCTAAATATTGAACCTGACAGAACTCATGAAATACAGGTGTAGTTAATCAATGCCCAATTGTGGTGGATTTAATTCTATAATCCACATATTCATGTTTATGCATCTAATAATTTTAGTCTTTATTCAACACTCTTACTTTTTTAAAGACTTCCCCAAAAGCATATCCAGGACAGATCAGGAATGGTTTTTTGATTAAATGATTCCCTTACATACAACCTCCTTCTGGATATTTAACCTAATTCATAAGGATGTTTTAAAGGAGGGATAGTCTAACATCATTAGCCTAGGAGGTGCTGATTTAATAGGCCCCATTTAAAAAATCCCCCATACTAGGATACTTGGCTTCAAAAGTGTTTGTAGGCAAAAGGCTGTTCTTGGCATATTCCAGTATCTACTAATTTTCCTCATTAGGCCACTCCTCAGGTGCCTACTCTTTTTCTACCTGTGCTACCAGGTCTGGGCAGGTGATCTGCTGGGAGTTTTCAGCTTTGGTTTTCTGCTGATTTGCAGACTTTCAAGCTGTCCTCCATGTTCTCTGCTGCTGTTCCTAGACTCATTAACGATGCATGGAGGCAAGACTCCTGGAATTAGCCAGTGTGGGATTCTGGGGCCACAGATGCTCTGTGGTAACCCAGAGATGCTTCGTATTGCAGACCTGATCTTCACAATTAAGGGTCCAAATCTGAATTTCAGAAAGAGAAAAGCTTGTGATGGAGTATTTGCTATGATGAAACATAAATTCCAGGGATAGAAGTCAGGTCCTGCATTGATTGAAAATATGAATCCCAGTATCTACTGGTAATGAATGAACATGTTCCATCACTAAAGTACCTGAATCTCTGCCTTAGCATGCATGGGCTGCATCAAGGATGCGTTTCTTCTGACTTGGACTCTTTTTTGGCTTCTTGGAAGTTTATATGATTACTTTAGATTGGAATAGCTGTAAGATCTGGAGGCTTCACATTAATTATTAACCTCAGTGTCCGGCTCCTATATTTTAAGACCTACAGCTCTGAAAAAAGAGACACTGCTGGCAGTAGCTACCTTGGGAGGGTTGAAATTTATTAGAAATCAAACTAATCTATACTGTCTCCTGCTCAGGAAATTGAATTCTAAGAATTTGTGAGAGTCAACACAGAGTTTACTGAGACTCCTAATTCACATGGACGGGGAACATTTAAATTGAGATAAGAAAAATCTGTTGATCTGTTTCTTGTTGCAAATCAAATTTAGTCATACCGGAATCCAATCTACCATATTTAAACTGATTAGCAGGACCTTCAAAAATGGAGAACAGAGACTTTGTTCTTTAAAAATAGATGCAAGATTATCTATTATACAGAAGAGACGCTCATTTTGTGCATAATTAGCCAACAGACAGTTATAATCAAAGTGTAATAACAAGTTCTCATTATTTGGTTATAGGCCTCTGCTGGCTGAGGTCCAACAGTGGCAATTTTTGAGAGAGATTTTTGTACTCATGAGCTTCATCAAAAACAAGACTCAGCTCTGTATTTGCCTCCACAAAGTCAATGGACTAAACTCATCAAAGTCGTAGGGTTAAAATTAGCTCAATGTGTCTTTGTTAAATTGTTTATCATGCAAGTGGTGGCTATTCACAAAAGAAGTAACAGGGAGTCTGTAGATGGATTTGTTTCTTTGTTACCTCACTGAGCAGCTGGAAGGTATCTCCATGAAGAAATATAATATATGGCTTCTTGTGAGCCTGAAAGAAACTCTACCCTCCTATTGTGTAAACTCTTGGCTGCCGTTTTCTAAGAAGGTGATGGACACCTTTGTGCTAATGCTTGTTAACTACAGTTAAAAACATTATTAAAAGCTCACAGATGCAAATTATTTCAGGTGGCACAATAAACTCTAAATAAATAAAATTGTGGTTATTTCATCTGAAGTCAGAAATTTCAGCATTTGTACTGCCTAACACCTGCTGGAGGAAAGTAGAACAGAACTTCAGTGAGGGATGGCTGTGGCAGCTGTGTGTGAGAAGTGAGAAATGGCTGTAACCCCTGGAAGCCATGGATGATCAGGTGCCTTTGTCACAGCAAATGCCTGCAGGGATCCAGTTTGCCCAGGAACATCTTTCTGCTGCCAGCAGCCCTCTCTGTGGGATGAAGACACCTGACGCTGATGTTAAGTGAACAAAGCCTTTTGAAGCAACTGAATCCCAGTGCCACAGGCATGTTCTGGGGTAAAAGCAGATTGGGGGTGGGGAACTCAGGCAGGGTCTGGGAATAGTGTATTAAGCTGTTAGCAATATCTCCATGCCCTGGCTAAACCTCTGTGAGTGCTGCTGCAGCTGCTGCTGTGTTCTGTCCACAGTGAGTTAAATTCTTAGCGCAGACAAGGCTGAAGAGGTGAACATTCCTTGATTTTTCAGCTTTGCAAACACCTTTGACCATCTCAAAGTGTGATAGCCTGAGAGCACATTAATGAGCAGCTTCTTCCCAACAGGAACTGTAATATCAGCATTTCTCCTCCCTGTGCTGTTTCCTGCTGCTATCATGAGCAGTAACACAGAGGTGCATGAACAGCTCAAAGRTGACTTCAGCAACGTTGGTACCTAAAACAGCCAGGAGGGCTTGGGATATGGAAGCAGATATCCCAGCCTTGGGAGGAATGATGGCTCTCTTTCATCTGAAGATGGGGTTATGAATACAGCATTTATTTTTGTACCATCAAATAGAAATGATAACATAATGGACCAGCATTTCTGCTGTTATTCTGCAAGTACAGAAGTGCATAAACTGAAAGGCCAGAGGAATTATTCTTTTGCAGTTATCCTTATTTCCTCTGTAGATGTAGAGGAATAATGGGAAGCCAGAAATGGACCTCTACAATGCCCTACTTAACCTATGGGAATCTTTCACTAGAAGAAGACATGGGCACACTGTGTCAGAAATTATATACAGTGATAATAATATATTAGACAGGAGATAATGAGCCTTTCAGGGATTCCTAAATGTATTACTTGTTAATTTAGGAGGTACCTTGAGTGCAACTTATAAGGTGGTACTAATTTAGAAGGTATCATGAGTAACTCTGCTTGCTGGAGGGCTGAAATGTAAATCCCATTGTGCAACAGGGAAAATGAAAATGCTCCTTCCATTAAGTCTGTGATCTGTCCTGCACTTGCCACAGGGAATAGCATAATTTAGAAAGCTGCCTTCTAGGATGTTGAACAATCATGCCTCATCAGTGAGATCTCTAGATTAAAAATGTGAACATTTTTACATTACTAGAGGGATTATTATATTTTGCTTAATATTTAATATATTTGACATCAAACTACCATGTAATGAGTATAATGTATTAATGTCCTTCTAGTCATATTATTTCCATGCTTTTATGTAATAGAACTCTAACTGCATTTGTTCAATGATACTGTACAGTGGTTTGATTTATATTTTGTAGTGTCAGGCTGAGAAGAGATTTTAAAAATAATTCTCATAGTCAGGGCAGATCTACCCCTAAGTTTTTATGGATCTTGAAACAGGAGGTTCTCCTCAAAGGCAGAAGAGTTTTTGTGTCCTTCCTTCAAATGTAAAATGGATGCAGCACCACCTTCCATGGAGCCAGATGCACCTTCAGGCACCCAGCAGCGAACAACAMCACTATTTTCCACCCTGACTGATTCCTTCCAGAACTTCCAGTGAATAGATTTTACTATTATGCTGTTACTGCACCTTATACCATAACACATTGTGTGCCCTGGTCCATCCCTGTCCACTGCTGCACACCTCCAGCCCCCACTGTTCTCAGCAATGCTGTGAAGCTGACAGGAGCTGTTCCCTTGGTCTTGCTTTGCTGGGGTGAATACCTCATGCAAGGGGACACCCTACCCCCAATAAAAGAAATCACCTGACAGTCGTGGCAGGGCAGTTCTGAGCTTCACACCACACACACACAGAAGTGAGGTCAGTCCAAACCATCCAAGCAAATTTGTGCGTTCTTACTGGATCCTGTTTTCTTTCCTTTCTTTTTTCTACTTTTTTTTCCTCCTCCCCTGAATTTTGGGTGAGTACCTCTCTGTGAACAGGATAATTGTTACTGCTCTCTGTAATTGTGGCTATGCATTGTTGCTCCAGCTTCAGACTGCAGCTTCCCTTTTATAGGACTGACACGAAAGGGAGGGAGGCAGGCATATTTTTWCAGCAGAGAGGGAGAACGAGACATAAATTTCACTGTCTACAGCACATGGTAAAGTCTGGGGTTAGACAACAGAATCTGTTCTTGTTTTATGTGTTTCTAAATCATTCTGTAGCAATATGACAACAGGGGTCCAAAATTCCTCATTTCCAAAGTAACAGGGACAGTGAATTTATAGGGGGCCTCATGGGAAACAGAAGGGGATCTCTGAAGAATGACAAGAGAGGACAGGACTTCTTGTTTGTTCATGGTGGTGCATGGACACTTTCCTATGCCTTTAGCATTGCAACAGCCCTTCAGGAGTTGGTTAAGATAAATGTCCATCTAGAATCATAACGGAAACCGAGGATTTAGGAGGTACAGGGACACAGAAAAATGCCACTTAGTGCAAAGTGTACTCTGCTCTTCAGACTGGTTGCTGCTCCCTGAAGTTTGTTCTCCATTTTTCACTTATTTTTCACTTATTATTTTTCTGTTTTCCTTTTTTTTTTTTTTTTGGTTATCCCTCTGTGTAGTTAATGAAGAGAGGCCTCTACTAATGATTTACTTGATCTGGATGCCAAATGCAGAAAGGAGGGTTGAACTGGCATCAGTCAAGCAGTCAACTTTAATTAAAAATGTTGAAACTTGTTAATAAGAAACAAAGAGAGAAAACAAAAAAAAAAAGGGAGGAGAGTGGGGAGCAATAGGAAAGAGAAAGCATAATCAAAAAGAATGGACAAATGAAAGGAAAAAGCAACAGAATTAATGGGAAAATGCAGATAGCTAGTACAGGAGAAACTGTCTATCAGTTCTCCTGGCTTCTTCTTGCAGTGATGAAATGTCTGGCAACATCCTCTAAAGTTGCAATCCTTTTCCTTTTGTTCTCCTTGTATTTATTAATTATCTGATATTTTAAAATATTTGGTTGCTTATATCAGCTGTGGCAAGGTGGCTGTGGGGCTTTTCTGCTGTGCATTGCTGTTGAATATGCACCCAAGCCTAAGTCGTCCCCAGAATAGCCAGCTGCTGGTTTGAGGAGTACAGGAGAGGAAGGACTGTTGGGACACTTTGGTGATCATCACCCTGGCAACACTGGCAAGAGAAAAGTGATGCTTGTCTTTATCCAAATCTAGACTATGCTAAATTGATGTAAATGTGAAAATTACTTACTGAGAAAGGCTATTAGCTTTATGTAGGAGTCTTGAAATGTCACTGCTTTGCAATGTATTAGCCTTGCTAAAGAACATTAAATAGCCTCTCTAATGGACGCCTGATACATCAGGAAGAATTCTAAGTGAATTTCCACATTCTCCCCCAAGGTTGGTCCCTATGACAATTTGGACACACTGGATGAATTTCCTCACCCATACACTCCAATATCTGCATACTAGTCCAAGAAAGATTAAACATCTTTACTGCTGAAAATTCATAACTTTGAGCCAAATGATAAACAAATTAAATCTATGTCTGACATGAGCTTTGTGAAACCAAAAATTCATCACTTCWAAGAATGCTTCTAAGCATTCATTTCCCTTCTGTTTTCCAGTCTCTGGGGCATCATTAAGACCAGGGCAATCTCTGTTACTCCAAGTGGGAGTAGAAAATGCAGTACCTGAAATCTGTGAGATACTGGCTTTATGATTTTACACAGTATAAGAACAGGCTATGTAGATTCATAGTAAAGACTGTTATATTTGCTTATCCAAATAAAATATGGATATTATTTGGTAGGTTTAAAAGCCAGACATCAGCTTTTTACAAAAAATCACTTACTAAAGTTCTTCTGAAGTTAAATAAAATTTTGAATCAACTGTTTCTAGGAGCAGACCAGACAATTTTGTGTGAAGATTCCACTTGAGCCTTCTGCAAACACCCAAGCCAAAATGGACTCCAGAAGCATCCAGATATATACATTTTTTCTTAGACAAGCAGGCTGTGTAGAATTTAACTTCTTTTATGGGATAAAGAACATATTTCAAATCGTTTACTGTGAGAGCTACCAAACTTTTAGTGACAAAAAATGAATGTGTCTTCTTGTGTGATTATTGATCAATTTAAAAAAAAACCTAATGGGAATTCTTCCATATTTTAAATCCCCACATAGATTGATAAAAATGCCACAGAGCTTTGTGATACATTCTGGTAAAAAACACAGGAAAACTGATGTGTAACTAACTTAAAACCAACAAAATTGTTGTATGTTTTAAGTCCCGTTTAGATGCTGAATTATCAGTATTTTATTTGCTGCAGAATATGCTGCTTCTCATACATATTCTCATATGGCTCATACATATTCTTCATATACTACATTGCAAAGCATGGTAATGGCCTCCCAAATACCTCCAAACATAAACACATACAAAGACACACACACACACGTGCTCAGAGAGATTTCATTTTATGAATTGAACCCAAAGTTGGTATTTTTATGGCTTCATTTGTAGGTAGACAGAGCACACAAATGCCATTCTTCATAGTGTTGATTTCAAACTGGAAAGAGAACATAAGTGTGGTGAAAGATATAGAGGACCCTTGTGCATAGCAATAGCTGTGGAAAGGCATTATCTTAACCAAGTCACACCTGGTTGAATGAATTTCCCAAAGTGAAGGTTTTATTCTTCTGTATTCTTCAGCTCTCCTATCAGTGCCATCCACAGGGCACTAGATTACTCTACACCAGAGAGACTTCTCTGTTTACACAAACAATTTAGGAGCCAATAATAGCCTGTGTTTTTCCCTGCAGTGAAAGTATGTATACATGCATGGGCCAGTACAGAAACCTATATATACATACAGAGACTTTCATTATGCTAAAAAAAACCCCAAAAAACCAGAGAACAAGCCAGGAAAGTATAATGATAATAACCATATTTTCAATTTTTTACTGTTCAGTTTTGCTGTTACTCACTTGGTAGTTTCTTTTAGCTGACTTTGGAATGCTGTTTCTAAAAAATACAAGAATTCTTTTAAACATGTCCTGCTTACACCTGTTTTGAGGTGGAACATTTTGATAGCTGAGGAGAAAGGATTTTCTGACATCAAAAGCATTTGTCACAGGGCAATGTAGGTTTGTTTCTGTTTCTCTGATACATCTCAGCAAACCTGAATGTTGTACTATGCTGAGAGATGGTGCTTTCTGCCCTCTGCACACATGCTGCAGAGGCAAGGAAGGCCAGGCAGAGGGAGGCATTTGGTACCCTCCAGCTTCACTGACCTTACTTCACATGCTTAGATTAGTCTGCAAATGACCTGGAGCTCTCTGTATCCATCTGTCTCATCAACCATGGAAGCAGTGTCTGGAGAATAACCACTGCCTTGCCTGATACCTCGAAGGCAAGTGCATGAAGCTGGTGTTGTGAGCATGACACCAGTTTTGGGTATGTTACTCATCCTGTCACCAGGATGGAGTGAAGCCTGTCAGGCTCCTCTGTCCTGCATCCCTTGTATGGAGGGTGAGAGATAAAACCTTCTACAGATTTTGATGCTCACATCTGGCAACACTACCTTTGCAGGAGGAGAAAAGCAATTCATTGCTTCTGTGAACACGCCAATGATGCAAAGGCTGGAGAGCAGAAAGCAAATGAAGCAATACACATTTCCCTCAGAGAGTTGTATCAAAGGATTAGTGTTTGGTTTTCAATGTCTGGGAAGTATAAATTAAAAGCAGGCTTTCCATCGTGAATTTATGGCATCTGAAACTCCTCTGAGCCCTAGGAAAACATGTAGCTCTACCCTTCGGTCTTCTTTTCACTCTGCCTGGGTAAGCTCACTTTATGAGGCAGCATAATTTGCAGTGACCTTTTCTGAAGCTGTTGATACACTTCCTGCTTTGCTGGAAACCACCTTTTTAGCCATGCATGATGTGACTCCACATACATTGGAGTATAAATTTCAGGCTTTGTCATTAAAGCCTGCAAAATATTCCTGTGCTGTAGGCAGCTGTACTGGTGCAGGATGGTGCAGTTCTGCTGGGCAGTGCTGAGGGGTGGTTTTTGAAGGCTGCTTGGCTCTTGTTGCACCACAGATAAATGTATGGAATCAGTGAGAGAGAGTCATCTTTTATAATTATATTTCAGCCTCTTACTTGTACAGAGGGATGATCATGCAATTTCATAAAAGGATTTTTAGACTTACTCCATATGTGTGTATTAAAGTCTATCTCTGTATCAATATATCTAAAGCCTTATTCCCATTTGAACATTTACTGAGTTCTTAAATCTGGGGTTTGCCATATATAAAATGGGAAGAGTATATATTCTCATATAAATACAAGCCCTTCTAGAGCCAGAATTTTCCTTCTTGTAGCTATTTCAAGATTTCAGCTCCCACATATAAGAATGGCAGAAGAACCTGTGACATAATAATATACACSTTTTCTTAATATTTTATGAATTATTATATATTTTTATTTTTACATCATTATTTTCATCCACACTAATTAGAACTGTGCCAGGCAGCTCAAAACAGTCCTTGAATTACCTAGGAACTGCTGTCTTAAGGCTATGCAGCAAATATACCCTTGAAATTTTGGTGAAATCAAATAATTTTCCCTTCCTTCCTTCCTTCCTTCCTTCCTTCCTTCCTTCCTTCCTTCCTTCCTTCCTTCCTTCCTTCCTTCCTTCCTTCCTTCCTTCCTTCCTTCCTNCTTCCTTCCTTCCTTCCTTCCTTCCTTCCTTCCTTCCTTCCTTCCTTCCTTCCTTCCTTCCTTCCTTCCTTCCTTCCTTCCTTCCTTCCTCCTTCTTTCTTTCCATCTCTCATGTGACAAAGACCTTTGAGGCTTTTTTCATTGTTTAAAGAGATAAGCTGAAGTATCAATGATTTTTCTAATTGAAGAACTTATATGCTGTGTTATGTTTTTCCAAGTAATGTGCTGGCCTGGAGAAGTAAATAACAAGTACAAATCTCTCCAGTGTCAATGTAACATTTTTTAGATTTCTCTTTCTTCAATGATTTAAAATTATTAACTGAAAGATCTGGTTTCCTGAAGCTACCTGTAGCATAATAAGAAATTATTTCATTTATGTCCCAAAAAATTTAAACTTGCAGAATGCATATTCTTAGAGTAAAATGACTAGAAACTGTTCTTTATATTGACAAAAAGTAAAGGAGGATTTTGATAGAAATGAAAAAAAGAAGTATGGAGAAAATGTTGGAAATTTGGCCAAAATAAAAATTTCACATATTTTTCATCCAGATTAACAATCACAAACTTTTAAATCTGAATTTCAAGATGTTTCAATTGGACTCTGAAAACTGTTTTGAAATGCCACATCTTGGAAACTTTCCACATCTTGGAAATTGGTGTTTGTAGGTTGCTCTTGCTGCTTGGCTCGTGTAACAGAGCGGTGTTCCTGGCCAGGTGACACACCCCACCCAAGTGGCTGCTGGGACAAGGCAATGCATTTGGGAATTCACCAGTCACAAGTGGCATTAAGAATTTGGCCCATGTGCCAGAGCTGGCGAGTAGCCTCAGAGCAGGAGGTACAAGACATGTCAGCATTAACTTCCAGTCAGGTATCAGTGCAACACTTCAGAAGAATTTTTTTTTCTTTCAGTCAAAGGCTGAATCACTAACTTTGGTTAAGGCAAAAGCCTGAAGCCTTCCAGTTTTCAAAGGCCTTGCTTGTTGACTAGACTTTAAATTTTACGCAGAATGCAGCTTTCTTTTCAATTTAAAGTAAGAATAGGTGGAGCCTTCCCACCAGATCTGACCAAAAGTACAACCAGTGTGACTGATGACAGCAGAGAAGCAAATTCTATAGCCCTATTGTATATTACATTTATCCCAACCAACTTGACCCCTGATTATATCCTTTCTACTTTGTTCTTGATTTTTTCCCTTTCTTTTGTCCATCTCAAGAGTTTTTCTAAGCACCTTGAGAGCTTCCCTGAGTGACAGCCATAGAAAAGCCACTGTGCCAGAAAAGGATTCTTTCCATGAGTGCATCCCACATTTTCCATTCCCTAGGAGGAACACTACCACCACTAAAAATAATAGATGCACCCAAAGTTATGCTGCTGTGAGGCTTAGGATGAGAAAACTTCAGCACTTACCAGAAACAAAAGTAACATTCCACATACAGTCCTCTGAAAGGTTATAAAATTAAACTTGTATCATTTGATCCACACAGAAGTGGTACTGTTGTCATAGATGATGAGATATGACTACAGACCCTGCAGCCTTTCAGTTCCTTTTTCCCCTGTCATCTGCACAGCTGATATCAGATGACAACACTGAGATCCACCAATTCTTTTCTAATGCCCTGCTCAAAACTAGAGCCAGCACGTGACATTACAGATTCTATCTCCCTCCTGTGCCCTTGCTTGCTTCTTCTATCTTCCTCCCACTCAGATGCAAATACATATGTCATTATTTGCCTTTCATGCATGTTTCTATACAATAACAGTGGTATACAGTCTTTTCTTTTTGCAGGAAGAACACTACCCTCAGTCATGAGAGATAATTTTCTGTATCTCTGAGAAAGGCATTTGCAGGGGCCTTGACTGAGGAATGAAAAAAAAAACTAAAGCAGATCAGTAGAAATTATTTTCTTAATGGCAAAATCTGAATTATACATTAAAGCACCATTTATTCAATCAATTTTATTATTCTGTTTAAAAAGGCAGTCACTTTTATGTGTTTCATATGCTTGCAAAGGTTTATTAGCTTGAGTAAAAGGTCATTATTATTCAATTGAATAATTTAATTTTAAATTATTGGTATTGCACTTCATATTATAACTGCTTTTGCAGATGCATTTGATTATGTCAAATTTGCCTTTTAATCCTCTGTCTGGAGATCATTTTCTTGAATTGTTCAGTGTTTCTCACCCTCGTAGTGGGATCCTAATGAACACACAGAGTCCAGCCTCATATCTTCCATGTAAATTACTGCGCATACCTCTTCTAGTCAGATCATATCAGAGGCTATCCGATGTCATATAATCCCGGGGACTGACATGTGGAAAATCTTTTCAGGTGATTAATGCCATAGGCATCTAATTTTCCTGCAAAGCAATATTGCAGTGTTTATGTGAATGCCAGACTTAGGGATATGAAATGGGCATTTAGGAAAGTTAATAATCTGGCCCTAATCCCCTCCAAGAATTATCTGTTGGTATTTCTAAAAATAATTGCAGCTTTATTCCTTGTCGCTAATGGAATCACATATTAATTTATTACTTGCATTGTTCAATAAAAAGCTACATATAAAATACCTTTGCATTTGAAATAAGTGCTAAGTTATAAAAATTCACAAAATATTTGTTTTATTGCTTTGTTTTCTTAATGCTTGAGCAAAAATACCCTTCAAAATTGTTTCATGGTTGCTGGAAACATAAGATTTGTCTTTGACTGCACACTTGGAGATTGTGATTTCAGGGCCTAAAACTGAAATTCTCAATTAAGATAACAAATCATACACAAAACAATCCAACAAATAAAATATCAGGGCAGGCAGACCCAGGGTGGAATATTCTGTGAGCACTGATTCCTCATTGCTGGCATTCAATATCACACCAATAATGTCACTGTGACCAAAGATGCTGCCTTTACTCACATGTACCTGTTAATTACATAATTATCTGCTGTTGTGAGGCTGCTCCTACTTCTGCTGAGGAGTTTTTCCCTCAGCCAGGCATTGTCCATTTACTTCACTAGAAGCAGAATCAGCCTTTCACAGCCTTTCATAATATTGAACAAATCATGTTTTAGAAAACAATAGATTCCTGAGATTTGACTTAGGAATCACTTTGAAAATGGCTTTGAATACTCATAATTAGCTCAAGAATTACAATCTCATTCCTCTCTTACACTGCCATTACAAGCATTTATCTCAACAGATTTCAACAGAGCTGCTTCTGTTTTACACTCGTGTGAGGGAACAAAAAACCCTGAGTTGCATAAATTGTTAACAGTTCTTTCATACTGCCTCTTTATTACCAGATAAAACTTTGATGAAGGACATTCACAGAAGATCAATATGAGAAACCACCTAAGACCTGACTTCTGTGCTACTGGCTGATACTGAAAATCCCAGAAATATTGTTTCAAACAAAAACTATTTGTTTCTGAAGCTCTTACTTAAGGTGATGACTGGGTTGATGCTGCTTTTCCTGGAAGAAATATTTCACCTTGAGGAGATGTACTGCCTCCTGAGTAAAGTTGCTCCATAGCTTTGATTGCAGGGATACAGGAAAGGGAATGGAGAGCAGTTGTACATATAGCAATGAGCAACTCCATCCTTTGTGTGAGGGAAGAAGCCACAGTCCTTTCTGTGCTTTGTGCAGATGCTGCTCCCAGCTGATGAGAAGCACTGCTGTCAGCATCCTAGGAGGCTCCATGTGAAGGGCTATTTGTCTCCCCAGGGGAAGTAGGAGCCCTGGGGAAGTTTGGGATCTCCTTCCAAAGAGCTGCCAAATTGCCTCGTCACTGGCAATCTCTGCCTGTAATTTATACAGGCCAAAGCACAGCTGTGGGGTAAACAAAAAGTGATATTGAACTGACCAGCAATATATTGTCTGTGAGCTAATATAGCTCAGGATATATTCACTGCCAAAAGCAAACATTTTCCTTGAGAGTCACTTGGACAGCAGTGTTTGTTTATGTTGTGGTTTACCTGTGTATGAAGAAGTGAGCCAGAAGTAGAAAAATGCAATTGCCATCACAGAGAGAAAATCTAACTTAATATTTCTTCAGCCTAATAGCTGTCAAATACACATTTCTGCATGTTTGCAGTCTACTTTAATTTGTTTCTCTCAAATGAAGAGCAAATCTTTTATCATGACCGTGCTGTATTTTTTTTCTATAAAAATCCCCAAGTACCACAACAGTGAAGGTTACAGAGGTGGCTATTTTTAGAAAGTTTGCTCTTCCCACACTTAATCAAGACCATCATACTTTACTTGCTTTCCTCCAACTGTTACTAAAGCCATCCACAGCCTTCAAAATCCAAGCATTATGAAGTGGAAATGCCTGTGCAGGAAAGCTCTCCGATGCGATTGAGTCTTGATGACAGGCTTAATCCCGAGCTAGCGGAAGCTCAGTTGTGCTCCTTTTTGTCCCTGAGGTAGTTGAAGAGGGCATCCAGGCCCCCCTCGACGACCTCGGGCAGGGGCCGGGCCAGGGGGTTGTGGGCGATGTGGAGCCCTTTGTCCATGGGGTTCCAGGTGATGCGGCGCAGGCGGCGCAGCAGGTACAGGTCATCCGGGAGCGTCTGGATGGCGTTGTAGTCGGCGTTCAGCAACTCCAGAGTGCTGATGTAGCACAGGGAACGTGGCAGGCTGCGTATGTTGTTGTTTTCCACGATAAAGATTTGCAGGTTGACCAGATACTGGATGCTCTCTGCGATGTTTTCCAGCTTGTTGGACCCTAGGTGCAAGAAGTCCAAGCTTCTCAAGGCGAAAATGCAGAGGGGAATTTGCACAAAGCGGTTGTTACTGAGGTTCAGTTTCCTCAAATTTGTCAGGTCGGTGAAGCCCAAAGGCAGTTGTGAGATGCAGTTGTGTGAGAGGCTCAGAACCTCCAGCTTCCTGCACAAGCTGAGCTCTGCTGGCACTTCTTTCAGGCAATTCATGTTGACAAACAAGACCTTCAGGTTCCTCAGCAGCCCAATCTCCTTAGGTAGGCACTTGAGGCAGTTGCCACCCAAGTTCAGCACTACCAGCCTGTCCAGCTTCCCCAGGGAAGGAGGAATCACCACCAGCTGGTTGCGTGAGAGGTTCAGCTTCTGCACCTCATGCAGTCCCCACAAGAAGTCAGGTGTGGTGGTCATCCCTTTCATGATGAGGCTCAAGCTGACATAACGCAATCCCCGCTTCAGCAGYGACTTGGGCTCTCTCCCTGCCAGAAGGGCGTCTTCCCATGCAGGCAGCTTTGGGCCTTTCCTGAGGAAAACCATGCTCCTTCGCTCCTCGTTCTTCGAGTGCTCACTTCCCATAACACTCTGGCTCACTCCTGAGAGAACTGAGGTTTTATTCCCTTGCAATATGCAAATGCCAACAGAGGTTGACAGCCTGCAGGAGGTGGGAAAGTCAAAGCAAGGAGACAGGGAGGAGCCTGTGAAGTGCATCTCAGTCCACCGGAACAGTTTCCATAGCTGCTGAGGGAAAGTTTCACTTTTGGGGGCTTATGCTGATCTTGGTGCACAGTCTGTAATGAAACACTTGCTCCTGACTTGTGAGCAAACCTGTTTAATTCAAACTGAATGCCACAAGACAGCTGTCACTGTCATTTGGTCTGGGCTTTATTGGACAGACATGTATCTTCACTGCAAAAAGGTCACAAGGATGCTGTATATAACTTCACCATGTCAGCTTTCTTGGCTATCTGGTACATACCATGACTGCAGGACAATTAGCAAGAGTGATTTCAAAAAAAAMCAAAYAAGCAAGCCAAAGAAGGGAACAAGCAAAGAAGCCATAGTTTCAGCTCGGATTTAAAGGATGTTTTCAGAATCACTTTTATTTTGGTTCCTGATTTCTCTGAAGTAGTTATCAGTCTACCAGAACATTTTGCATGCTGCAAAAACACTGATAAAGCCTTTTTATGTCAGTCCTTGTTTTCTGCTAAGTTAAACAAAAACAATGTTCACAAAAAGTTTCAGCTTTTATACGTCCTTTGCGGTGAGGATTGGCCTCTTTCTTTCCAGAAAGGGTGCCAAATTCACTGCAGTAGTGACATTTTGCCCAGTAGTATCTGTGCCCACTTGGGTAATTTCTTGCTACCCACAGCACCAAGTGTGAGCAGTCATAATACATAGCTCTAACCAAATTACTCTGTCCTAAGTGTCCTGTGCTACTTTCACATCTATCAATCAGATTTTTGGGGTCTGATTCTTTTGTACTCTAGAAAATGAAGCCTCTTGATGTCCCTTTCCTTGTGAACTTCCAGGTCTTCCTGGGCTATTCTGGGGTACAGGGGGACTAGCAGTCAAATAGYTTGAACTATAAATGACATTTAGATCCAATATAGAGGGGCTGGTGGAAGAGGAAAGGAGCAGTGAGGTTTAATAATACCCAACAACAGCTGAAGTGAGCTCTGCTGGTGAAGGGAAATTGTATTGCTAGAGGAATACGTATGTACTAAGTTTAAACTCAAAGGGACCATAAAAAGCATCTGCAAAAACTTCAGGTATCATCCAAACTAGGTGAAAATTGCAACAAATAGAGCAAGGCTTTCAGGGCTTTTCCTCTCCATTGAATCCATGGTGATGAAGATGTGTTGCTGCTTCTGAGAGATTTGGTGATGAATGTACTCTTATTTCAGAGATCCTCACCTTAAAGCCTTGTGTTAGCACTGATGCTAAAGGATTATGCAGAAAACTGCAGCTGGAAGCCGAGGCACTCCAGCAACAGCTTTGGAGTCAATCCCCACAGCCCCTTCTTACTGCCAAGCACCACACAGTCTCCTTTGAGCTCTGGGTCCCTCACAGAGCTGCATCTGCTTGGGAAGAGAGGGAAAAGAGGGGGCATTCCTGCAGTTGTGTCTGATGAGTGGGTCCTGCACCAGTCAGGACCACAGCGGGGTGTGTGAGATGGTGGGAGCTGAGTGAGCAATTAAAACCTGTGTTTGAACAGGGCTGAGTGGCATAAAACCAGCTGGTGCTGAGGCTGAAATATTGCATTCTCTGGAGTGCCTGGGTGAGCCTGAAAAAGGCTGAGGCCAGTTGTATCTGGTTAGAGTGAGCTGGCAGCCTGTGAGTCACAGATCCCTCCCTCACAAGCACTTTTTGCCAGTATTTGTCAGTTTACAAACAAATGTTTTGCTAATTGCCATCACRGCCATACTGACTCAGTGTTCTTGTTAACCATCATCCCACATGCTGCCCAGAGTGCCAGAGATAACCCTGATGCWGCAGGCCAAGGAGATGCTCAGGGGGAAGGGGAAACCCAGTGACTTGGGCAAGACTGGGTCTTGCATGATGGGGCCGTAAAATGTGGCACTTCATCCCAAACGGGTGGAGAAGTGAAAGCATGAGCMCCTCCTGAGCTCTGCCTTTGGGGTGTCTGCCCAGCTGCTGTTAAAAATGCACTTATTATCAGACAGCATTCCTGGATTTGAACATGGCATTTTGCTTCTGCAGTAGGAAGAAAAAGGCTTTTTAGAGAGCATTAGCAAGATTAGTCATTTCCCTTCTTTTTGTCTCAGTTCTGAAATGAAGAATCTGCTGCAGAGAATCTGCCAGAATCTGCCAGACTGGCTTTGCTCCCTGTGGCTGGGCTCTCACCTGTGACCATGGCCCTRTGGTCACTTCAGAGCTCTTTCTTCTGCTGCTCACTTTTAGTAACAAATGAAAACATAAAAGGAAGCACAATCTCCCTGTAGCTGCCTCCCCCCATGGCTGGCCAGATATTTTTGGATGAGAACATTGTCCCCATCTCCAAAACACACTGGAGTTTACTGCCTGGGGACTTGGCAGTGCCAGCTGTGGCTTCTCACCACAGAAATCCTCATTTCCTAACAGTGTGACTCAGCCAAAGTGCTCTGTACCCTTCCCTGGCTTTGCATCACACTGTCCATTTGAAACCAGGCCTGTGATAGAGCCCAGCAGAGCCTGGGCTGGGCTGTTTCTGGAAAGCTTCACCCAGGGATCTCTATCAAAGAAAAATGCTTGTTCTGCTTCAGCCTCACAGCATCTCCTGCTGTATCTCCACTGCCTGCCAGACAGCAAGCAGCAGCAAAGGGGATTTCAAAAAGCAATTCCACATCTGCAGCTCTCATTGTCCAGTTCCCTTCCTGCCTCTATGAGCATCATAACCACTGTGTGAAACAAAAAAATAAAAGACAAACCATTTCCTACTCTGTTTTCCAACAGAAAAACAGGCTTGCCGTTGTGGAGACTGGAAACTCTGAGTAAACCAAATTAATTTTTTCTTTAAATTGAGATAATAAAACCACAGTGGCCTCATCTGGACATCTCAGGAACTAAAATTCTGTATAAAAATAGTCCCTTGTCTCTTGGTGTCCTGGAGTGGCTTTGTTAAAACACTTTTCTTTTCCCTTTCCTCTGTGTTGCCTGCTGCCCTGCCCTGGCCCTTGCTGTGCTGCACTGTGAGGATGGATCCATTCCTTTGGAATGCTCTTAGGCAGCACTGACCTGYGTCCACACAGCCTGGCAGAAAGCTGAAATGAATTTCATGCATGCAAGTTTGGAAGCCCAAATTGGTTGGCTTTATATGACAGTGTTAATGGCTTTGTAGATTAAACAAAAATGTTAGTATTCAAGGGAAAAAAATAACCCAAAGCTTGCTGAAGAACTTTGTAGTCTAACTAGTATAATAAAAGAAACTGCATTATTAACAATTATAAAAACCTGGTAAGCTGACAAAAATGACAAGCTATATTTTCTGACATTCTTTGACAATGCAAATTATTAGATTTTTTTTTCTTGAGGAATCAGGATTGTCAGCCCCCAAAAAAATCTGAAGATAAGTTCACAAAAGACCTGGAATTTTAAAGTMTATTATCTATGGAATCTTTTATTTGTCTTCAGGTTTTGAGACTGTAGAATGCACTTGGCATACTTTTTTTTTTCCCTCACTTTTTTTTCTGCATCCAGGCAGGACTTGCCATAAAATCAATTGCATTGGTTTTAAGTAAAAGTTGACATCATCACATAACTATTTTTCCATAGGATTTGAGCTTTTAATGAAATWTCTGATAGAATCATGCTTTTAATAAAACCATAGCTATTTTGATGCACTGAGTTAAAATTTTGTTTTGCTGCAAAACTAATCCTATCATTGTCTTTTTAAATTGTTGAGCTTACAATAGATACCTATAGTTTCATTATCATATATGTTTAGGTTCATTATTTTGAAACAAGTTTTATGTTCTCTATGGAGTCAAAACCTTATATAGTTCTTCTGTCTCAGTATTTTTACAAATATATTAATATAAGAAGAAATCCTTTAAATCTTTAAATATAGCCATTTCTAAAATGCTGGGAAATTCAACCCACACTCTCTTGTAAGAAATTTTTATTTAATTCATTATCTAGTTCTTAATAAACACCTGTTTAAACGAGGATGAAGAAACTACCTAATACTTCCTGTGACAGGAAGGATGACTTGGCTAAAAAGGGTTAACTCATTTCAAGTTCAGCAGAAAACAAGCAATGCTGGAGAAATATTCATTACCAATACAGCTGCAGCTACTGAACCATCTTCTCTTTTGCTATTTCTTTCCTCTAAAATACAATAAATAAAGATTTTAAAAGCATCAGTGCTATTCAGACTGTCAGAGAAATCCCCTGGTCTTAGTGCTAAGAAAGCAAATTTTGTAGGTTTTTAACTACTTTGTAGTGGCTTGTTGATCTTGCAGCTATTCTGAAATACTAAGTCAAATTTTAATGGTAATTTGAGATTTATGAGATGTGACACAAGACAGAAACAATTCTTCAGGCAATTTCAGATTTCCTGTTAATTTGTTTTTAATTATGGTGCTGTTAACAGCTTTTAATGACTATCTGTCCCTGGAGCTTTCTTGGAATGTTTCATTAAGGTCCCATGTGGAGCTGCTGGATTGCCTGACCCACGAAGAATTGGACCTGGAGGTGAATGGCTGCCTGTGCAGGGGCTCATTTTTCTGCAGACCTCTTGACAGAAGACAAGCTTGRACTAAACCTAGTATGAAATAAAAATAGAGAGATTTGAGGCTGTGTGTGTATGTAGCCTAGAAATGACAGGCTCTTCCTCCTGGTAGTCAGGGACAGCAGCAATTCTTATACGGCATGGAATTAGAGGAAGTTTTATTCCTTTTTTTCAAACTTGCCATAGTATTTTGAAATTYCAGCAAATACATGAATGACTGTTTCAGCACCTCCTACTGTCACAGACATCTTTTATGAAAAATCCTGTCCTTAGGATTTTTTCTCCTGAGAAGCTGAGAGGCCTCAGGAACAAAACATAAACAATGGTTATCTGCTGCTGTGGGATGCAACAGGTGCATCTGTGATTGGTCTTATGTGGTTGTTTCTAATTAATGGCCAATCACAGTGAGCTGGCTCAGACAGAGAGTCCGAGCCACAAACCTTTGTTATCATTCCTTTTTCTTCCATTCCTAGCTATCCTTCTGATGAAATCTTTTCCTCTATTCTTTTAGTATAGTTTTAATATAATATATATCATAAAATAATAAATCAAGCCTTCTGAAACATGGAGTCAGATCCTCGTCTCTTCCCTCGTCCTAAGACCCCTGTGAACACCGTCACACTCCTACTTCTGCCACAATTTCCCTGTGTGTRCACAAGCCAAACAGCTTGTCTGTCTTCTGTATTAAACAGAGGCAACCCATGATCCTGCCCTGTGCCATTATCCATATTCTCTGGGGCACTGCTTCACCTGCTGCCCATAGCAGTTCTCCCTGGCACCACCAAAACTTGCTTCCTCTAGGTCCTTGCCCACTCCTCTGCAGGAAAAGGAATGTGTAGCACATAGATATGCCCTAGGGAACACCGCCACCATGCAGGAGTGCACAGAGGGCTCTGTCCTGCTTTATTTAGCCATCTGCACACAGCCTCCATGACTCAGTCTTCTCCTTCCCTTACAGCTAGAGTGATGACAGATTTGACACCAGTTACAAATCTATCTGAAGCCATTACACAGAGGATACCATTGCAATATAGAAGCATACACTGCTCTATTTTTCATCACTACATTTATGAGCAGTCACATCTACATTCATAAATTTCTGTAAAATAGCCTGTGGCTGTCTGGTAGCAATATGGATGTTTACTAGATGCTACCCAAAGTCCGTGGCTTTCTGAATGTATTTGGAAAAAAAGTTGGAACAGATTGTCCAAACTGGATGAAGTACTTTTATTGTAACTGCTGCCACATGATCTCTGCCACAGGTACTCTTTTGACAGAGCTCTTGAAGATAATTTCTCTGTATTTTGGATGCATGATAAGAAAACAACAGTTCTTGGAAAGTAGAGGAGAGAGCCATATGGCCCCCTTGCCTAAATCTAATCTGATACAGTAAGAGATATTTCATGGCCTGTCTCACAGAAACACATCATCTAAGTGTCCATCACATGCCTACATGGTTGGCTGTCAGGCAGAACACATTCCTTCCTTCCTTCCTTCCTTCCTTCCTTCCTTCCTTCCTTCCTTCCTTCCTTCCTCCCTCCCTCCCTCCCTCCCTCCCTCCCTCCCTCCCTCCCTCCCTCCCTCGTCTTTCCAGATTTATTTCAGTGCCTGGAGCAGACTCAGCCCAGCTGCCTGTGGTGCACAGCCCCCAGATCTCTGAAGCATCTTGTACCCAGGGGTTATGTGTCACTCTGAAATGAGGGGACTATCCCCACCTCTTGTGAAACTGTTGCTCAAGATTAGCAGGACTTTCTTAAACATCCATGTGTGTTGAGAGTCCAAAAATAAGCATGACTCTGTGGGCTGCTGGCAAAACTCCCAGTCCGTCCTCCAAAGACTGTTTTAGTATTCTACATTTAATGGGTCATTGCAGTTGCCTAGTTTTCAGGAATATGAAAATCCAACTCCTGTTCTGGAAACAGAAGGCAGAGATAATTCTGAGGGTCCCATGAGAAGAGTGGCATTTCCATGGGGTTCTACTTGTGGTACCTGTAATTCAGAGACAATGTTAGCTATTGTAAAGTTAATTGCTGCTGTATCAATATSCTCATTTTTATTCTAATCGTTTAGGTGTATTTGAAAATGCTGGAAAAATCCAGATGRCAATTGAAAACTTATTTCAGAAATACAATAAAACACAAAGTGATCCAGATCTTTGTGCCTGATTTAGTGCATATACTAAATACATGCTTCTCCAGTTGAAAGCAGAAGCCCTTTTTATCTTGGTCCTCATGAAATTTGGTAAATCAGTACTGTAAATCAATGGGACTCAGTGTGAAGGGGGTTAGGTATTTCCATCCAGAATCCATTACAATAATGATTGCAGAAAAGAACTTAGGAAATAATTCAATCAAAGCTGTAGTGGAGCCTTAATCCCAGATCCATAACTCTTGCACAAATTTTACTGATATAAGAAGAAACTCTGCATTTACCTTCATATGCCTGATAAATGATAAAACAGAATCTAATTAGAACTCCCTAAAACACATACCAGTGTCTCAGTTTGGGATTTTTCAGAGGCATTATCAAAGGAAAGGGCAGACATCCCTCTAGACATTTGAAGACTCAATGCTGACAATTAATAGCTTGACTTTTAAAATTTCCAAGCTCTAACTTAAGGAAACATAATGAATGCTTAGCTCAAAGGGCTTTAGTGAACAAATAAAATTTCTCAAGCAATCAGTAAAGCAATGCATCTAGGTATTATTAGTATGACAGCGATACTTGAAATTCTCTGAAATAATACGGGTCACTCTATGGTCAAACAAAAGCTGGTGAGATCTGAGCCAGGTTGCAGGTAAGGGGGGCTGAGGACATCACACAGAGCACAGCCTGGAGGCAGAAGATATAGCTTGGTAGGTGAAAAAAAGCACATGAAAAGCAACTTGCATACAAAAACTACCTTAAAAGTAATAAAACAGAGCAAATCAAAGGGAAAAATATGATCTTCAAGCCCAAGTGCAGGCAAAAGGAAAAGAAAAGCTCACCTATAATAGTCATCTCTCTTATTTTACAACCTCTAATGAGCAACTTCCCAATAGAGGGAATCAAACATGAATCTCTTCTGTACCTGAACATCAGAAGAGATTAATTGTGGTGTACGACCACAGGGTTTCAGCACTTACTGGGCTGTGAGAAGACAGGGGATTGTAGTTAATGATTCCACCTGAGGTGAAACGACAGCACATTTGGCAGCCATGGAGGTAAGTGGAAGGGGAGCACTGATGCTCTGATGTGTGGCCAGGTCAGCTAACAACAAGGCAAGCATCTTCAAAAAGGTGGAAAATGATGTATGGCTCGAAAGGAATGCAAATGTTATTTAAAAATGAAATTAAAATAGGAGGTGGGATTGGGGTGAGCAGGGCAAGAAGTTTGAGTGTTTTATTTTTAATCATATCTTCCTGGACCAGGGAAGATGACAAGAAATATTTGCAGAGGATTTGAAACAGCCTTCAGCCTGTGGGTTGGTCATTAAAATTTTCTACACACAGAACTCAATAAACTGATTAAAGTAATTCTACTATATGGTTGCCTGTGAAATTGGAGACTAAGCATGGTGACCTATATTGTCTCTTCCTGTATTGTGGTCTTAAATCTGACCTCTTCTGCTGTCTTTGACTCTCCTACATGTGCAAAATTCAGAAGCCTTGGTTCACAGGCCACTGCATTCATATTATCTTTGGTGCTGATCTCCACATTTTCTGCCTCGCTGCATTTCACTTTTAGTTTATCGGATTTGAACAAATGCAGGCAATTAGAGGAAAATGCAATTATAACAGAGTTGCAGACAGATGTTTTCCAAGTGACAAGAAGTCTTATCTGCAGCCAGAGCTGTGTGCAGATATGACCTGGGCTGGTGGGCTCAGAGCAATGTGCTGGCAGATGCTAGCAGAAGGTTACAGTCTATTGCCTTCCCTCTTCCATGGAAATACATTCTTGTTTTCCAAGGCTAATGGTCTTTGCTAAGCCATTTCATGAGTCCAGGCTGAATATACAATGTGTTACAAATGTCTTAATTGAGTCAGTTTGGCAATCCAAAAATTATTGCTGTGAGATATATTTAACTAGCAGTTTGGAAACCACCAGTGTTCTATGGGTTTAGACAAGTACCATTTCAGGAATACAGATTTTGGCAGCTTCACTTTAAAAGCCACTAGTGGAATTCAGCAGCAAGGAAAGYGACTCTAATATGATGTTTTTACCTCCCCCTATAATGATGGTATCATGATACAGAAGTAATAAATGGTAATATATGGTGGCAAAGGGATGGTGCTAGTCCCCTACTGATAAGGCAGCGCGAACATTTGTCTGCAGCCACCTGWTCTTGAACTTCTCTAACTGCACTTTTTCACTCTCTCACTCTGGAGCAAACTATGTGCAATCCAAGTGGGAAAGAGCTAAGTGCATTTCCTTGGGTGGAAAGCAATATGGAAATACTGAACACTGTCTGCTACCTGACATAAATATTGATCTAAAAATACACCACCTTCCCCCTAAACCCTCACTTTACATCATAAATGAAGCATAAGCAGACCCCAGAAAGATTGAAGCAGAATGTCTACTGAATTTATGATTAATAAGCGTGTCAAGTTTTATAACAGCATCCTTATGTGGACACAGCTAATGGCCTTAACATTGCTTCCAGAATCAAAATTGAATGGTTGAGCAGATTTAGCCTCAGGAAGGCCCACAGTGATAAGGGAACCATCAGAGAAAATAGGTGTACGCATTTTTCAACCTGTCAAGTGAAAAGAATCGCAGATGATGATAAGTCAAGGATATGCCCTCTCCTATATGAGTTGTATGAATGCTTGTGCTGAACAAGGCTGCTTCCTAAACAAGAAGGAAAAGGTGAATGTAAGCAGCAGCAAGCTGCAGGATTATCCCTTAAATTACACTCACACAAGAGCAATAATTACTCTGAATCAGCATTTAAACAGGGAGAGATGGGGTTTGCTGCTCAAAGCTGTTGTAAATTGCTAACCCTGTTAGAAGCACAGGAAGAAAGAAGCACACAGGAAGGTGTGGTAAATAAAAGGGGCACAGATTTGGATAGAGCAATATATAGACTTGAGAATTATGTTGGTCTTTTGGGGGGAGGATTTCACCTGTTGGCTTGTATCAAAGCTTCTAGAATACATCTCAGGCCCCAGTGACTGAGCCAGGCTGTGGGTGCTGAGGAGTAGGAAACTGTAAGATGGAGGACAACCTAAGGAGCTGCCAATTTGATGTACATTTGCCTTCCTTGGAGGCACTTGTTGCTGAAGACAAGGCTGAGAGGAAGGTGCACCAGCCAGGCCTCATACAGAAAGACTCACACACCAAAAGAACACTCTTCTGTTTCTAATTAACAAAACAATGTGCACAAATATGAACAGGGGTAGAATGGAAAACACTGAACATGGTGTTTTGCATTGATATTGGTAATTGCTGCTGGATCAGTCTCCTGGGAAGTACAGTAATTAACTAGTTAGAGATGTTATTTGTGTCAACTCAAACTGTACCCTGTAAATCTCATGAACAAATCTTAGCTATTACTATAATGCTTACATGCTTTATTAGTTTTCAAATAAGTGCTTTGAAAGAAAAAAAAGATGCTGTAAAGGTAGAAGTCATAAATTACGGTGAATTCTCCATTAGCAGCAGTATACAGCCATAACATCCTAGCAGCAGAAGTGGTATCCAGATAMCTATCCAGGCAATCACTGAAAAGCATTTAAGGAGACTGTCATYTTGACTTGACATGTGCAGCATATAACATCTGCTGCAAAAATGTTAACTGATTTTGTAAGAGATTCTCTTTCTAYGTAGTAAGCACAGTTCTTCACCACTGATTTGTGAGAACATCAGCTGTGATAGACCAACAGTCTYTTATTTCACAGCCTGGCAAAYWTTTTTCYCACTTTGCTTTTATTRGGACAGCCTAGGCCAATGCCTTCCATGTTTTTACCAGAGAATGGACCAGTGGTGTCCAGCAGTGCTACAGGAGCAGTTTTTCCTAACCAGCTTCTGGAACTGCAGTTGTACTCTGTGGTGCAAACAGGTCTACATTTCTTACAATACAGTACGAACAGCTTGTAGGAAGTATTAAGTTTATCTGTTGCAGCTTTGAATAAAAAAAGGAAACAGAATTAGGCAAGACACTACAGCGCTAACCACCAGCCCCCTGTTATGTGCTCTACAGTGAATCCTTCTCAAGACACCAGTGAGCACRGTTTCCACTACACAGCTCAGCTGAGGTGTAAGCCTTGGCATCACCACATTTGAAACAGCTCAGCTCCAGCTCCTGCTCTGTGCTGACCTGAMAGTAAGGGTGTCCCCTGATGAAAACTTAGTTCCTGAAACATTTAGGCAATTTGAGGTCTTCTAACACAAGTGCTGACAGATGAGCTTTGTTTCAGACATTAAAAACACACGTGATATAAATCCCTCTATTCTTGGGAGATCCCCATTGACAAGAGGTAAGCCCATCTACAAGACAGGCTGGAAGGAGGATCTGGAAAAGTACAAGCCTGTCAGGTTGATCTGAGTGCCAAGGAAAAACATTTGTGTGGCATCACGTGGCATACACAGGTCAACCARAGATCAGGCCCAGACAGCATGAGTTTATGGAAGGCAGGACCTGTTTAACTAAACTTTCATCTCTGTATAGGTGGCCACKATTTTCATATGGTATAGAGATATATTTCCAACATAATTATTGAAATTATATCAACATTATRCTGTGTTCTATGTATGTTTTATATATGTAAAAATAATTTTTTTATCCAATCCATYGCATAATCCGTTGCATGCAATCCATTGAGATAATTGTGACTGTGTGAAGCTATTTTGTATTCTGGGGCATTAACCAGACAAAAATGTTTTCTAAACAACAGGTCAAATTCAGAATCAATGTCAGTCAATGTTGTTTATTTTGGAAGTCATACCTGTTAGTTTTTAAATAGAATATGACCCTCTGGCTTTGCATCCTAAAGATTCACACTTATCTCAAAGTCAGAAATGGGGAGGAGCTTTCTTATAAACCCTTGGAATCACATCTCTGCATCCCTTTCTTATTTCTGAAGCTAGAAAGTGCTCTGTCTAGTGATTATTGGAAAAATATGCCCGAACAGCTAATTTCCTTTAATATAAACTCTCTATTGGCATTTTAGCAGCAAATAACTGTACAAAATCCACTGGATTTGTTCAGTTGTTGTGGTAGGTAAGACAGTGACATAAGACACATCTGTGCAAGTCTCTACATCTTCATTGAACAGAGATTTTCAAGCACTACTGAAGTTATTAAATGTGCATCATATAATTTATTAATGGAAAGCTCATTAGTTCCTGACAGAAGCTAGGAAAACAAATAGCTATATAAATATTTAAGGTATTAATTCAAAGACTTTTAAGGAACATGCAGGGGACATTGGARTATAGGAGCCAGGGTTTGTATAAGGTTTGTGATTACAAGATTCCTTTGTGAGCTTTCTTCTCTCTAAACCACTGAGCATCCTAGTAGAGTGTAAAGGAGTATTGAAATACTTAATCAATTATATAAGAATAGGTGCTTAAAAATACCAAAATGTATGTACAATCCAAGATTGATTGTCTCAGCTGATGATGTGATTAAAATATGCCAATATTGTTTGTTTTCAGGAAATACTCAAATTGTGCGTGTATTCAGATTACAAAAAATAAGATTTGAAGCCTCTTATAATTTTGTCTTATTTAGAGAGATTTTGCAACTAAGATTTTTAATATTGTTAGGTGGATTACAGCATTGCCCAGCACTGGGTCTGACTGTATTACTTGATCTTCCAGGTGGACTGGGACTTCCTAGGAAACATGGCCTCACRGCTTTTGTGGAAAAGCTAAAAGCCATGGCATGTACCTGCTTTGGCATTTGCAAAACAGGAGATGCTGCAGAAATAAGATGTTCATCTCTCTGTGGATGAAAAGCGTTCAGCTCTGGCCAGAGTGGGGCACACTGCTCCACAAGCAGCATCTGGCCTGCCTTTAAATCCACAGCCTGATCACAGATGCCTCTTTCTCCTCTGCCTCTGGAGRTGAAGATGGTAAAGCCTGACCAGAGAGAGAGAAGGCAGCACAGACACSCTCTGCCTGGGATACAGACATGGTTGGGAAGCTGGAAGCTGGGGCAGAGCCATCAGGTCCTTGTTGTGACCTGGAGCTTTTATTTTGGAGGTATTAGTCTCATTTGAGCCATGCAACTCCCAGTTTATGTGCCCTTTATGCAGGTCACACTGCCTTTGGTACCAAACTGGATGCACTCCTGCATCTCCAGCATTTCTACAAGAGGAGTTCAGGAGGGGTACTGCTACCACTATCCTGTACCTCCATCTCTTCATGGAGTCACTGGCCATTTTGTAACTCTGCACTCTGAAATCTCATCTATAAAGCAGAAATTTGGTACATTGGCTCTTCAGAGAACAGGGGGAACCATGATAGCAGAAATATTAGTACTCCAAACCCATTTCCTCACAGTGCCTCAGTCCTGATTCAGAAAGATTGCTTTTAGAGATAGAAGGATAATTCAATCATCATTTAGTTTCTCTTCCTCTGAGACTCTCAGCCAGAAATGATTTATTGAAAATTGTCATGATGGCTGTTATATTCTTGGAAAGGCTCTGTCACAATGTGCAGCCAATTCACATGGGCACAAAAATTAACTTAATTTTAAAGACAAGTGTTTTAAAATACATATTAGAGAGGAAAAAAAGAATTTAAACTGAACAGCTATTAGCTTCCCTAGATAATATTTTTTTTTAGTAACAATTGCCTATTAATTATTTACTGCTAGCAAAAGATTTGATCTCCAGCAACTTTGGATTTTGTTAGCTGTGCTGCAGTTGCTGCTGCAAAGTCTGGCATGTGGTAATTCTGAATTCCAGGCTCAGTTGCTCAATTTTTTTTTTTTTTTTTGGTAGTAAAGTTCAAACTGACTTTAATGAGAGATTTGCTTCAGGATAGGATGTGGAATTTATTATTTTGTCAGTATTACACCATMTTACACAAAATATATAAAAGTTAAACCCATTACCTTGGCAAAGCAATTAAACCCATGAACTTTGAAGGTGTCCTACTTTTCAAATGGAAATAAGCTAATTCAGTATGGTACCTGGAGGAGCCCAATATCAGAAAATTTTAAGGAATAAAAGGCTCCATGAAAGTTGTTTTTCAAAGGGATGAGGGTAATTTGGCATTTAGATGAAGCAAAAGATAGATATTATGTACTTAAATGTAGTAAAATGCTGCAGCCAAGAAGCAGCCATTGTACTCATAATTTTCAACATTGCACATTAGCTCCAGTACCCACACCCCTCTCCCACCCACACTTTTGCAACCTACTCTGGACTCTGCTTCTTGCAGAAATACTATCAGGGGAACAGTGTGTGAAATAAGCCTGTTGGGTACCACATGCATGATGAGGGCAATCACACAGTTAATAAGTTACATCAGGCTGTTGAAAAATAAATGCATAAAACTCATGCTTTATGAGATAAGCTAATGTTAAGCTGTTTAGGAATAGAAAAACTCCCCTACAGACAGCCTATCTCATTTTTTTTTTCAATCAGAGTGGCTGTTTTGCCTGTCTGAAGCATCCAGACCTGCCCAGCCTCTTGCCAGGTACCACCAGCACCAGGATTCTGCCTGCAGTGACAGAAGCAGGGTCTGTGAGACCCTGAACCTGAGGGTGCTGATTTACTTCGGGAAAGGTGCTGGAAATTAAAAAAAAACAAAAACAAGCACGCCATTAAAGAGTAAGCTCGTGGGATCTGCTTTGTGACGACTGGCTGCATTGATTTCAATTAGCACATTTGAAGTGGGCGTTAGCAGGAACGGAGTTCGAGGTTTTGACTTGCAGTTTTACAGTGCCATCCTGTGGCTACGTTAAATGTTGCAGAATAGCATCAGAAACTTGAGGCTTACTGAAGCTTTTTCTATGGAGAAAGATTTYCGCAGGTCTTGACAGTAAAACTACATTAACTTGATTAACAGTACAAGCATTTAYTCCCTCTGTAGTGGGACCCTCCACTACAAGAAAGACACTGAGGCTCTGGAGTAAGTTCAGAGAGGGAAGGGCAACAGAGCTTGTAAAGGACATGGAGCACAAGTCCTGYGAGGAGCAGCTGAGGGAGCTGGGGTTCTTTAGCCTGGAAGAAAAGGGGGCTCTGGGGGAACCTTAYCACTCTTTACACCTTCCTGAAAGCAAGCTGTAGTAAGGCGGAGGTCAGCCTCATTTCCTGGGWAACAAGTGATGGGACAAGAAGAAATGGGGTCAAGTTGTGCCAAGGGAGGTTTAGTTATCAGGATTTTTTTTTCCATTGAAAGGGTTGTAAAGCATTGGAACAGACTGCCCAGGGAAGTGGTGGAGTCACCATCCCTGAAAGTTTTCAAAAAACGTGTGGTTATAGCACTTGAGACATGGTTTAATGGTGAACATGGTGCTAGGCTGATGGTTGGACTTGATGATCTTAAAGGTCTTTTCCAACCTTAGCAAATACAGGATTCTATGATTCTACAAATAAAATCTCACCCAAACCCAACCTCATTGGGAAGTTCTTAGCCTACATGTTAGTCAACTGGTTTGGGATTTCAATTTTGGGTTTTTTTCTTGTAGGGTCTTGCATTTGTGGCTTCATTGCCATGCCAATTAATTCAATCTTACATGTTTGTGTCATCAGCTTACAGAGATAATAGAGTACTTAGGGAATGTTATAATATAAAGTTTCCCCCAAAATCACAGGATAAACTCCATATGCCAACCTATATAACCTATGTTTATTTTAYAGTTGGCTTGCATTCAGTCATTCTCTCTCAGAACAACTTCCAATCTGCTGTAGTTCTTGATATTTTATCAAAAATCCTACAGCAGTAATAGTTGGGTTTTTTTTTATGTTCCCTTATAGGATTTACAAAATACTCAAGGGGGAAAAAAGGAAATTAAAAAAAAAAAAGTTTGGTTTCTTTGTGCACGAGATACCAGTCAGGTTTGTTTGGTTTTTTTTCCCTTGCTTTTACACATGAGGAAAGCTAAAAACAAAACCAAAAACAAACAAACAAACAAACAAAACCCCAAAAAAACCAAAAAGAGAGAAAACAACGGCCTTGTGCAGCTCAAGATGAGATATACAAACATTATCTTCAGGCTGATGGAGCCTCATACCAGAGATTTGTGCATTCCTGGGAGTACCTGTGATTGGGTAACCTTTGGCTACAGAGCAGTGGAAGGGAAAGGGGAAAAAGAAGAGAGTTTTTGCAGCTGGGTAAGAATTTTAATTACCTCTTGCAGGACAGTACCTTTGCCTCCTCCCTGCAGACCACCAGAAATGTGCAGGGAGGAATCCAGGAACAGTAAATCCAGCACTGCAGTGTCACTGAAAATCAGCATTGACTAAAGTTTGATAATGTTTTCATTTGTTTAAGCACAAGCRTTTCTTGATTGAAGTCAAAGACAGCTAGTGAGCTCAGCTTCTAATCTCTCAGCTCATCAAACTGATTGGCTTTGTGTCTTGTTCTCCAAAACAAACTTCTAATTAGCACTGGAATTTACACAGAAACAGTCACCTTAGTAAATACAGCCTGACGATCCATCCATCATGTGTATAACATTTGTGTAGTCACAGAGACACCCTCTTTTCACTATGAAATTCAGATTCTAAACATTTCCAATACCTTATAAATTTTAAATTATAATTCTTTTTAAAGTGGAGGTGATACCTCACTTATATTAAAAACTGTTAGACTGCTTCTTCACTGAAGAGCCTTTGTTTACCCAGCACAAAAGAGACAGCAAGCACTTCTGCCAGCCTTGGCAGCATTAAACACAGACGTTGCACTGTGGATAGCTATGTAGGTAGAAAGGGAATCTGTAAAAAAGTTCTACTCAGTGCAATTTCACTTGACAGGAATTAACCTAAGATTGCCCCATGAATTTTGTCCTTTGCCATATGTCTTTATGAATAAGGCATCTGATTTCCCCTGTTTTCCAAGTCAGGCTATTCTTTCAACAAAACTTAAAGGCTGATCCCATAACTCGGTACTTTACAACCGAGTCGGAGATATTGGACTCATCCTCTGCATATCATCCCATATCCCTGTAGATAGCTAAATTTAGGAGTATTTGATTAAAAAATCATGCATTTCAAATAATGCAGAGTTCATTTTAAAGACAGACTGTAAGCGTTAACTCTGTTTCCATCCTATATACTAATAGTAATGTTTTAATAGTAGAGGATGTCTCTAAATAGCAYTATAAAAGTGAAGCACAGAGATTTCCAAGTCACAATTTCCCMATTTTATCAACCTGTGAAAATTCAGTTGAAATACATGCAAGGGTCCCCATAAGGTAGCAGTAAAGCACAGTCACCAGCTTTTATAGACAAGAAAACTTGGTTCTGGTTTTAAAATAATGTTCTCTGAATCGCACRTTAGGACACTCCTACTGCTCCTCAAACTAGGAACCTGACATAAGTTTTTGAATTATTATTTTTTAAATGGCTTCTGGTTTTAGTCTTAGGAAGGGCTAATTTCTTGTAAATTGGAARTGATAAATTATTCAGTTTGCTAATAATGGCTTTCCAGATAGGTGTAAGGCACTTTCTTGCAACAGCAGGAATGGCAGTTAAGGTTAAAAAATAGCTCACATTATGCTCACATTTCCTCCCACATTAATAAAATTAAATTGCCTCTTGAATTYGATTCTATGGTAAATTTCTATAACAGAAGCTTAAAGATGACATCAAATTCATGTTTAAGTGTATAAATAAATTACTTAATTTTAAAAGCTGCAGRAGACAACCGGAGATGTTCATTGTTCCACAAGTTGGACTAAGGTCACATATTTAAGCTCTTGGCTTTCATCTTATGCCTTCTTGAARTTTTGATTCTTGCATTATCCCTATATAATCTACAAAAAAAGTAATGAATTCTGAACTAATCTCACACCAAGATCTTTTAACACAGTTTTTTTTGCATAAGCAGGTGTATTCTCTGAGCAGGAAAAACTCACCACTTGCTAGTGAAAGATCAACCACCAGAACAACACTGGTGTCCTACAGATTTTTCCCAACTGCATACCTGACTAAACTTGAAAAAAAATGCAAGTTCACTGAAGAAAAGATCAGAGGGTATGATTAACTCCTGTTTAATAATTTTTTGCAAAATAATAAGGAAGCAATAATTATCCACAAAATACAACTGCTCTCATAAATTAATTGTGGTTTAAAAGTATGAGCTAAATTATAAATTTTTTGATCCACTCAGAACTATCTGAGATGTCAGAAGCATAAATTAAATTCCATTTAGCTTTCATATCTCTCTGAAGGCCAAGTCATAGTCTCACTGCTTCCTAAAACAAATTTGGAGGTGATGAATTTAGATCCTTCAAGTTCCACGAGTTTTTCCCAGAAGATCAGTTGGGAGATGAAKAGTAAGTTTTTCATGCTGTTAACATTTGTTTTTCATGTTAAAGATGCCTCTTGTGAACTTTACGGCTGTTCCTTAGCCTGCATTGGCTACTGAAGCCTTCAAGTTCTTGCAAAGTYTAATCAAAACACAAGGAAAAGTCTYGTGCCCAGACTGGGAAGAGCATTATGGAAGGGTTGTTGCTGATTACCTGTAGTGACAATATTTCACCCTTGCCTACAGGTTCCATTTTTTCAAGAAAGCAAAAATTAATGTGAATTCTCTGTGATCTTTTGGGGAGGATTGTATTTGCCATAATTCAGTACACCATCCAGTCAGTCCTGCTGAATAATAACCAGTTTCCAGTSTGTGACCTGTATCACAGAAAATATGCTGAGTCTTGCCTTCAACATCATTGATGCCAGTGAGTCTATTCTAGCAGGAAAACAGCAGAAACCAATCAACAGAAAACCATCACCTTTGGGCTACCCTGTATGTCTTGCTGCCTGCATCTCCTGCTTTGGCAGCCATGAAGAGCCCAGAGTTACAAGCAGTGTCTCTGTAGCCAAGCATGTGCAGTCAGGCATGTATGCCTAGGAACAATACAGCAAATACAATATTTGCTGCAATATAATAAAATAGTTCTGTATTTCATTTCAAAACAGAGTCTGAGAACTGCACTGCTTTCTATCCATTGCTATTGGGTCTATCCAATGCTCCATCGGAGCAGGGTTCCCAGGATGAAGAGATCTAGGAATTACAGTCTATATTCCTCTTCTTATTAATATCTTATTATTAAAGCACTTTTATTATGCTAGTAGCTGATGTGCCTTTTTTATTTAAATTGGGGAAGGAGCCTGCACAACCAGGCTGTAATGATGCTTCTGTGCTCTTGCAATTCCTGCCCATATCCCCTCCTTGGCAGGGCTTTGGACCTCCTTGCTGTAGACCTGAGAAGCCTGACAGGAGGCGTCTGGACTCTCTGCCTTTAGCTCCTGGGATAGATTCCAGCTGGTAATAGGACAGACTGTTCACAGCCCCTGGAAAGYTGGATGGAAGGGTACCACTAATCCTAGGTGCTGTCAGTGTGAGGGATGTGGAGCTTCATGAATCTGGGGCCATTTACCAGGCACAGGTGATAGCTCAAGTTTTAAAAACCCTCTGTGTTATGGCAATTATGGTTCTAAGAAAAGTATGAATTTACAGAGTTTCCTGTTTTGTTCTGCTCCTCTCCTTGTGGCATCCAGACTGTTCTGGAGCTCCTGCTTTTCTCCAAAGCCAGCCCTGCTATCTGGTGAGCACTTCAGGTAACTCCTGAGGTCTGTGAAGCTTGTACCATGAAGTAGCCAAGCCCTTGTGGGACCTTGCTCTTGGGGGCAGCTGATGTGGTGTCTTTTCTGGCTAGGCAGGAGGCACTCAATTTGCTTGTCCCTTTTCCATTGGCCTGTGACAGCTTTGTGCAGGCTCCTGGAGCAGCTGTTTCCCAGATTTCTCTGAAACAGAAGTTTTTCTTGAATCCTCGTGGAAGCCTTTSTCTTCTCAGAGCCAAGTAATGTGGAATTCAAATTACAGCCTGAAATCACTTTCAGGAATAGAAAGGGCAAAGACTCTTGCTGCTGAAGCAGAGTGTCAGGCTACCAGCTGTGGAATACCAGGAGGAACCTGAGAGATGTTTTGGCCTATATCTCTTTACTGGGTTGCACTTTCAGCCTGTCAAGTTGTTGAGGTAGTGTCTCTGTTGAGAGGAAGTTGTAGGCAGGGTGTGCTGTGAAAAGCTTTTTGCTTTGAATTTACTCCTCTCTTTAATCTGACACAGCTCAGATTTATTAATCTCTGGACATCCTCCTCTAAGGGAGGGAGGAAAACACTTGAAGATTTCTGGGGAACAGCTGAAAAGTTATCTAAACCAGCTTTTAGTAGCGACTGAACATTTATATTAGCGGCAGATGGGCAGTTTATTGTATTGTTTTTACCTCTGATTACAAGTGGTAATAATTTCCAAAATGCTTTTTCAGAACACTCGGAAGGTGCTTATGAGATAATGAGGCAGAGAGGCAAAATGGATTCCAMGTGTGTGCAAAAAGCCCAACGAAAATTAGGAACCCTTTGTTGTACAGTACAGCTACAGATAAAAATCTTATTTAGCCATTTGATGTAGCTTTGTGTGTGTTTATCTACTGGTAAACAGTATACCTCCTTCTGGAAATGATGCCAAATTCCCTATYCCAATTCCAGCAGCTGCTGCATCAGTGGTGTTCACAAGTGCAGAAATGTCCCTAAATGCATTGGGAGTGGGGTGGATGGTAAGGTGGGATATGCAAGTTATTAAATGCTATGGACGAGGAAAAGCACAGCACCGCTGACAGCAMCGAGTGCCCCCGCTGCCCTCTGGGGTCAGGAGGTGACCTCATGCTCCTGAGGGGCCTGAGGGAACCTGCCATTAACACAATAGCTCTGCCTTTAGCACAGCAACACAGACAAAAGCTGAAAAAACATAGTTGGTGCTCTCTTGGAGTTTACTTACGTGCAGGATAGCAGAGTGGTTCCATTCAGACTCAGTATTTGGGTTTTCTCTTTTTTGAACTCTCCCAAACCCCTGCTTTTGCCAATGGCAATGTTTTTGTCTATAGTTTATTATCTGTGGAGGGTTGGATTAACATATCCACTTTGTGCTACATCATCCTAACTATCAGGATTTTCTATTCCTTTGCTACTGATGCACTCAGTCCTTAAGACAAATGTAATTAATGAAAATAGGTGAGAGAAAAACCAAGATTTTAAGAGGTTCCCTRTAACCACATCTCTGAGTATTTTTCTGAGTATTTACAGATTTTGTCTTACCTTTCAAATCTGTTTGCTTGTTTTATTTTGTTGTACATTTGAATTGGCAAGACCAGTAAGTGTGAGGCATTCGGATATTCCGGTTCCTAAAGTCTGTACAATCTCTGTCTTTCTTTCAAGTGAAGCTGGACCAGCAGCAATTTAGTTTTTTTAAAATATAGATGCTTCCTGTACTATTTGAACACGTAGTTCTACTAGCTGTGTTGTGCATATGTGATATAGTAGCATTCAGAGTTTCAGTGTGTGCAGATGGTTTTTGGGGAATGTATAAACATGCACAGAACTGCTTTAAAACACTTTCATTCTTGCATTTCTTCACTCATTCGTGGTTTTACCTGTGCCACAGCATTCCATTTTTTCATTGGGTTGGTTTRTTAAAGAGTAAGAAATTTCTAATCTTCTCCTTGCAAAATGCACTGCACTCACTTGGGGTAAATGTGAAGTTACACTTGCTTAAGAAGCTGAGATTCTCATCTATCCTCAGAATCGTTCAAAGCTCATTAGAAACCTATGCTAGGAAAACATTCTATTAATGGTGCCGTTCCTTGCAACGAGGACCACTCTGATTGCCTGGTACTTTGTAATAMCAGCAATGAACTGGGGGAAAGGAGCAATAGAAAACACTGTAATCCTCTTCTCYAAGAATGTACATACTGAAGTGAAATTTCAGAAGAATCCCTTTTCTTAGGAAATTATTATAATAGGCACTGAACAACGGGGGTATCCTCCTGCGAACTAATTAGATGGCGATTTTTTTAGTTCTATACAGATGTTTGGTCAAATTATAATAATCAACTCAGATGATAAAGTCCAGAGAGGGATCTCAATTTACATTTCATAGCTCTTGTGTAATATTCTGATGAGGATAAATACATGTAATAATAAACTGGCATTTATCATTGCATGGTTGCAACATAGTGCTCTTCAGCTTGCTGTTACTTGAAGAAATGGTTAAACTGATCATAAAGCTGTAAACTGGCAGATTTTATGTTGTGCAGATGCTCCCTCTTTCCCTTTCCTTTGTACTTGGCTCCCAACTGGTGCTTATGATCCTGCACAGAGGATTCCTTAACCTGACCTCTATGATTTTAGACCAAACGACAYTTTAGCTCTTGAAATGTGTTGACTTTTCTCTCCACAGATGTTTTGCTTTGCTCCTCCTTGCCTGTCCTGAAATTTAAGAAGTTCCTGGTGTGAGCAAAGAATGGATCTGTTGGAAGGGACAGATGTGGAGTGTTATTTATTTGCAGGCTTGAAGGCCTTTGATAAGGTTTTATGGTAGAAATTTTTCATTTCATATCTCCTTGACCCATAGATATTTCTCTTTGTCTATGTTTTGAATATAAACATTGCTATACTTTCTCAAGTATAACTCACAACTCTGATTTACATGATAAGAAACTGCTTTTATGTAAAATATGTAACTCACTATTATTTTCCTGAGTTTCCTGATTTCCCTGACTTCYTTGATCAATCAAAAATTCTCGAGCCAACAAAGCTGAAGTCCAAACTCTGCAAAGAGCTGCCCACAATTTAAAGAATTGCAGCCTAACTCTGCTTGTGCAACTCACATATATTTTTGCATTCTGAAATACAGTTTTTAATGCAATACTCTAGAAAGGAGCACAAGATTTTCTTAAAAAAACAAACAGTATTTTTAAACAAGACTCCTTTTTTTTTCTTAAAAAAAAAAGGGAATTCGCATTTGAGAGAAATGTTGACTCAAATTCCCCTACCCTAACCAATTTTTGGCACAGTTTTTTCCCCAGGAAAGTGTTCCCTGCTGCAACTTCATTGAAATACTCATTAGGGAGTATTGTAGATATAAGCTCTGTGACCTGACAAACCTTAAAGCAGTAAAGCCTAATGGAGATGAACTTTCCCAAAGCACCAAATAAATGTGTCTACCTTGAGAAATCTCTACAACCTTTTTGCTAAGTTTTATGCTAGTTTCATAAGGTAGCTGATTATTAAAAACCTGCAAAGATTTCCTATGGGACAAAAAAGTAATCAGCCTCATAGTTTAGCAGCTGAGAACTCATTTAATTTACAAACATGGCTGATTTGTTGTGGTGATGTGGAAYAGGAGCTGGAAAACTATCAATAGGRGAACGAAATTTCAAAGGTGGGRATGAGAAGTTTAAAAGGAAAACCTTAACAGATATTTATTTATTTATTTATTTATTAACACGTGAAAATAACAGCCGCATGGAAATGTTGTATGTTGAATTAGCTTCGCGGTGCTTTCTCCCTTCCCACACTTTTACCTTGTTATTTCGCACACTCACCTTTCCCTTCCTCCTCTTCCTTGCAAGAAAATCCTCGGTTCGACAACTACGGCTTTCCGGAGCTTTTTAGGCACGRAGCTTGGGCTCGCTGCACCCCGCGCATCACCCGCAAGATGCGGTCGGGACCGCAAGTGCCTCGGGGGCGGTTTTGCGGCGCCGGAGACGCGCCCTGCGGGGTCCCCGAGCGTGTGAGCGTGTGAGGACGGGACAGCGTGTGTGTGAGGAGGGGACAGCGTGTGTGTGAGGAGGGGGCACTGTGCGTGTGAAAAGCGCGCGTGTGTGAGAAGGGGTGTGTGTGAAGGAGTGTGTGTGAGGAGGGATGTATGAGGAGGGGTGTGTGTGAAGGGGGATCTGTGAGGAGGGGTGTGTGTGAAGGGAGGTGTGTGAAGGGGGGTGCGTGAGGAGGGATGTGTGTAAGGAGGGGTGGGGGGGGGGGGGCCGGGGGCGGCGGGGGAGCACATATAAGGCGGGCGGGCTCGGCGGGGCGGGTAGCGTCCCTCCAGCGGCGGCACCAGCGATGGGCAGCGGCGGGCGGCGGCTGCTGCTGCTGGCACTGCTGGCGGCGACTTCGCTGCTGTGCGTGCCGGGGCAGGGCCAGCCCCGAGGTGAGCGCAGAACGGGGGTGCGGGGGTCAGCAGCGTAAGGCAAAGCAGGGCAGTGCCTGCGGGGGTCTGCAGCCGCCCGCCGCGTCCCGTGGCAGCCTTTGGCCCCCGCGGGGCTGGGGCAGCCTCGGCGGAGCGTCCCCGTCCCGCCGGGCACGGCCGTGCGGGGGCCGCGTTGGGCTGCGGAGGCAGCCCGCTGTGGGAGGCGGGCTGGGGTCCGGCAGTRCCGACCGCACGCTTCCCGACGGCCTCCCCCATCTCTTTTATCCCGGCTCTCTTCCCCCATCTCCACGTTTTGCAGCCGCCCTCCCCCACTTCCCTGAAGTCCTTTCTCCTCCCTCGGCGGCGGGGGCCACTCGGCCCGGCCGCCTCCGGGGCCGCCCACTCCCTTTGTGGGAGACGCCGTGGAGCGGCAGGGACCCGGGGGAGGAGGGGGCGACCCCGCCGCCCCCCGCTCCTAGGCCAGGGGCAGGGCTGCGGCGGCCCAGGGAGCCCCCGGCGGAGCCTCTGTCCCGGCGGGAGATGGAGTCAGAGCCGGGCTCGGGCTGCTGTCCTGGCGGTCCCTCCCTGGGGAATGAGAGGAGCCGGAGCCCCGAAGGATGCCGCACGCTGTCGGTAGTACAAACCAGATTAAGCTCTGTTGTAAGGAGCGAGAAGAGTCCCAAACCACTTTCCGGGCAGAGGTAGCATGAAGAAGTAATGGAGATAATTTACGAAAGTTTTCTTTTTTTTTATTGCACGTGGGCTGGCCGGTGCGTTGCGGCCGGACGCCGGAACGCTCCGCGCCGAGTTCTTACCCTGCCAATGGCTTCGTCACACGCATCCTCTTTGTTCCAAGTGCCGTAACTTGGGTTGTCCTGGTGAGACCCAAGCTGCTGAGCACATCGGCTCCCTCTGTGGCTGGGCCAACAATGATTGACTCTGCGGTGTGCTGGGTCGTGATGGGAAGCGCTGCTAGACACCCATGCTCTCACCTCCGGCTTGGGTCAGCTGCTGCTGGAGTTCACCACAGAATTTCTGCCGATCCCTACTCTCTGCACATGAATCCCCAGTCCCATTAGGTCTCTATTAAAAACCGAAAAAAAACCCCAACCCAAACTTGAATGGAAAATGGTTGGAAGGCATATGTTGTGCAGATGCATGACTTGTTTTCTTTATGGTGAACTAGGGTATTTGAAATGGATATAGGGTGGGAGATTAGCATCTGGATGTTTACAGGCTGCAGTAAAAGCTAGTGTTTATTAATATAATTGTGTGTACAAAATATCCTCTAGGTAAAAAGGACAAAATAAAGCCCAAGTAAATTTCAGAGGCCATATGTCTCAGCTTGAAAATAAATATGCTTTACTTGGTTTATGAAAATGAAATGCCAGACAAAGTGATATAAATTTTGCCTTTTTTTTTTTTAAGGTACCATCTTGCATCAAAAAACCTTAATTTAATACTAATTCCTTATTGAATATATATGATAACATACAGTATAAAAAATAAGAATTTTCCTGAAGCTTGTCATGTATTGGTGACAAGACTAAATACCATTTTTGGTTTTTTCATTGACATTTGCAGTGATCTCATTGCAGTAATGTGCTGCTTTTATATAGAAGCCCACGGGTGCTAGAGGCATCTGGATAAAATACTTGCTTTTTATGTCAGTGATTGAAGCTACCAATATATTTCATTGCTTCTAAGCCGCCCCTCCTGGGAATATTTAAGTTCCTAATTACGTTTTTCTAGTTGAAAGATCAAGTCGAGAGACCATTCCTCCTATTACATTGATAGAATTTTTTTTTCTCAGCGTGAGAGCACAGATCATCCGAGGAAGCTGTGAGTTTCAACCCCCCTGGTGGTGAACTGCCTTACAAAAGCCACAATTCAAGATAACTGATCCTAAAACAATGTGAAGAATGTGATGCAGATTAGAGTAGCAATGTTGCTTTTACAGAAAGTAAACAACTTAAGCTCAGAATTGTAAGCATCTTGTTGAGGTAAAAATACATTTTGAAGTGAGGATGGAAAGGTTTCTCAGAGCAGTTCTTAAGAGAAGTTTGGGGAAAAGGTATCTTGGCATGGCCGTGGAGAGGGCTGTGATAGAACTCAAAGAATTTCTTGTTTTTCTGTTCAGTTTTGCTTTTGTCCTGTCAGCAAATGAAGAAACTGGGGGGTACCACAGCTGCAAGGGTCTGTCAGAAAGTGCTGAAGTCCATTCTAAGGAAAAGAAACACATGGTACTGAAGTCACTGCACTGAACAGCTTTGAAAGTTAATGATTGATTCTTTCAGCCTAAAGATTAATATCTACATAGCTATAAAATTTAGTTGGAATTTTAATTACAGGTGTTTTGCTAAAGTGTTCCTATCATGGCCAAAAGTTTGGTTTGCATTTTCTGTTGAGTCTTTTGTATTCACTAATGGAGTATCTCTTCATGAAGCATGTAACTCAGTGTCTAGATACAGAGGAATTATTTTGTGTCAGAAGCAAAATGGCCATTTCAGAGGCTTGTTGTAGCAGCTTTGCTCTGTTGGAATGCATGCTTTGTTATACTGGAGTTAAATGATACATGTCTTCAAAGTAGAAAGGAAAATCAGTTAATGATTTTGAACACTATTTTGAATGCCATTGCCTGTATTTCATAAATTTGACTCTACCCCTGCCAGGTGATATTTTTTCTGTAATTAAAAAAAAAAATCTTGCTACTGTAAACCTGTGGTAGTGTTAACTTGGAAGGCTGTAGTTGTAGACTAAATATTTCTTCAGCTGCATCTCAGTTTGTTTGTGTAAGCTGGTGTGCTGAAGTAGCCTGCTCTGGTGCTCAGCTGAACTGAATGGCCGTGGGAAGGTGCTCCATCTGGGCAGAGATGAACATAGGTATTTCAAATGSCTGTCACCCATTGGGTTTCAGACCTGCTTTGCTTCAAGGATCTGGTTTAGCAAGTATTCTTAGGCTATGGCTAATATACAAATTATGACATTACGGTCAGCAATCACATTTTTTTTCTGAAACATAAGTGATATAAATGATATTGTTAGAGCACATTCCCAGGCAGTGGGAGATTTATGTTAATCTCCTTACTTTGAGRTGRTTTGAACCCACATCTCCAATCTCTGAATAGATTGCTGTATTACCAAGTTGCTGTGACAGGTAATGCAGAGGAGGAGTGTGTGGAATCACTCCAGACTTCTCTTTGAAAAGGAGCTGCTGTAGASCCCAGATGGCAAGTTTCCTTCCAGAAGGACAAGAAGCTGATGCTTCAGTTGGGTCATTACAGTGCTCAAAATGTAAGGAGAAATAAGTACAGGCCTCCCTCTCTTTTATTTATTTRCCACAAGCAGCAATAATGTGTTTGACTTCAGGAGAAACTCTTTTATTGTACCAGTGGCTGCTGGGATTTGTTTGCTTGTTGTTTTAGTCTTCACTTGTTTTTTACTAGGTTATTCAAGCCTGGCACCACTCATGGGTACCACTCACTCTTCACCACTTAGTGAAGAAGGGCTCTTTGGTGGCTAATTCAGGGTGGTGAGTTCWACCTCAAGAAGTAATGTACTGTAAGTGTTACAGCATCTGACAAAAGTTTGGGGTGCTGTAGTTTTGGCTGTTAGTCTGTGAACTTGTGTAGGTGGATCTTACACTCTCAGCTGCCTCGCTACAACCTCATGCATTCAAAGGTGTTCTGTGCAGTGGAATAATTTCCTCTGCACTTTTAAAACAGAGAGACTTGCAGAATGCTTGGAGGGGAAGTTTTTCTGGAGCTTCAAGATAACTCGGATGTTGTATTCACAATTGTTTTCTGTATGAGATGAAAAAAATCTTAAGTGCTTCACCATACTGCATCTTGGGTTCCTGTGTGCTAGCGACTTGAATAGACCTTGTTGCCATCAGTCTTAAATATCAGTTTTTTCCCAACATGTGCAACAGAGTTAACTGTTCTAGAAAATGAGAAGGTTTTTATTCCCTGCCAAGTTTGCCTTTACCTCTAAATATTTTCCTTTAACATTTCTGCTATGTTTCCACCAATGTGAATATTATTTCCTGATAAGAGAACACTAAAAGGAACCTCAAGTTCCTTGAAGCTTGTGGAAAACTTAAAAGCAGTRCTATTTGCAGCTTGCAGTGTGAGGCAGGAGACCAGTGAGCTAAAAATATGACAGGAGTTTGAGGCAGAATCACTTAACATTGTGATAAAGTAAAAACTTCATAATTTTTGGCAAAGTTGGGTACAGTGGTATACTTGGCTTAAGTTTCCACTTTTTCCTCAGGGTTGGAAATCTCAGTTACAGTGAACCTGTACATCTCTTGTGTCTTTGGGTGGGCTAAGTAGCAGGGCCCCAAGATGCTTATTAGCTGTCTACACTCTTAAGTTCTTAGACTGTGTGAGAAGTCTCATGTCCACCCACAAATCAACMTGAGATCAAGGTGGAGCAATGTCAATAATGAACCCAGAGAAATGAGCCCCTGCCAGGGCTCTCCTCTGACAGCCACTGACGTGTTATGGGAGCAGCTCTTGAGAGCTTACAGGATGGGGRTGGTGGCAGTCTGCAGGGATATGGGACCCATCCTGGGATATAGGGGAAGAATATTTTGGGATTGCACAGGACTAATTTTGGGATGAATGGAGGAAGGGCCAAAGATGCAGGGATCAAAGTGGTTGAGCAAAGAGTGAGTGTGTAGGGATCCATAGAATGGGTGTGTGTGATGGGGCTGGTGTGTGTGCAGGGCAGTTTGTGCCTCGGTGGCTGGSGTGCAGCTGTGGTCCCCAGGGGCTCACGTGCCAGATGCCAGCAGTGGGCAGATCTTGGGTGTGGGGGAGCGCAGTTACTGGATCCAGTGAGTCTCCAGCGTTTGGTATTTAAGAAATCCATCTCTGTGTATGAATCCATGTTTTCCCCTGGAGCAGGGAACAGGATGAAACCATTGGTGGTGGTTGCATTTGTGTGTTTCTGTCTTTGTGAATCTGTGTGGCTGGCCATATGTATTGGAATATATCCATTGCAGTATGTGTGTGGCTTTTTATGTGACTGTTGGGAATACTTGCTCAGCTTTACTAGTGTCTGGGCCTGGGAACACGGAGATGCAGCAGCCACCTCTCTCTTGGCCTTGGTACACCCCAGCAAAACTGTGGAAAGCAGATGTAATGCCAGAGCTCTTGGCTTTTGTTTCCTCTGAGCCCATTTGACTGTCAAAGCCTGTATGTAGTGGACTTTGTTCTATATAATACTCTAAAAAGGTCAATTTTAGATGACCTGTAGATGATGTCACCTCAAACAGAGGCCACATTGCATGTCCTCAGGAATGCTGATTTTGTGGGTACCATTGTCTTAAAGTTACAAGGTTCCCTAAGTTCATAATAAGCAACACAAATATATTTGAAACTTATATTAAGTAGAAATGAGGCTTTATCTAATTATAAGAAATASGTAGTAAAAAAGTAATTGATCTCAACTAGGGACAAATTTTGCTGATTGAGACCTGACTTGTGTTTGGGGGGAGAAGAAGAAAGAATTGAGAAATGTCTTTTTTTTTCTGGTAGTCTGAAAGGAACATCATGGACATTCTGTGGGGAAAATGTGCTTGGTGTTGATTAAAGCCCTATATTTAAAATCTGCTTTGTGTTTTGTTCCCTGATTTATTTTGCAAGAAATCGCCAACAAGCCACAGACCATTTTCTTTTTTCTTGGAGTACGAAGGTATGTGGCAGAGAAAAATCCCATGAAAGCATTCTAAGTCAGATTGAAGATTAAGATTGAAAAAATATTTGTATGTCGTAAATATTTTCCCCATTCCCTGAGGGCTTAGAAAATGCATCTCTAGAAGTTTAGGGCTATCAGTGTATGTCAATTAGTGGTTGGTATTTGCATCAGTCTCAGAAAAGATCTTCAGGTGAGGTTTGTTGCTGTCCCCTACTTTAATTTTTTTCTTTTTTTTTTCTGTCCTGCAGACGTCCCTTCCTGATCAAACAGAAGAACAGTGTGTGGCAAAAGTTTTGCAACACAAGATTTGTTAGGTCATCTTGCAGTAATTGTGATATGTTAGTTGTGTAAACTTTAGGAGCACATCAGTCATTTTTTATTTATGCTTTTAGGTACTGAAATGAAATTTGAGGCTCTGTACTRTGCCTCTGAGCTTGCAGATATGGGTAAAGCCCTCTGTCTTTGAGCTTTGAGGCCAGTGCTTCATTTGCTTGTGTGTCAGAGCAAAAATAAGCTTAGATATATCTGTCCTTATTCTTTCTTAGTTACTTTTGCTATTTAARGACTTCAGTGATTTCTCAATCATTCTATGCTCTTTTTTAGAAGCTGAAAAAAGCTGCTTTCCCCCTGAAAATAATTATTTTATACACATTTTTGAATATTAAAATCTGTATACATAAAAATTTTACAGGAAAACTGGAAGACTTCTTTTGTAATTACAGTAGAGATAAATAAGTCTGAAAATAGGAAAACATAAAATTGTAAGACTAGAAACTAACTCTCTAATAGCAAATATTGTAGATGCACATAATTAAGTTCTATTTTTGATGTGAAACTGCAGTTCCAATTCCTGAGAAGTTCAGGGCAAAACATAGAGATAGAATGCTTTAGTTTTACCTGAAAACCTGATCTTTTCTTTTTTTTTCCTTTAAAGTATCTCCAGAAAATCACAACTGTTGTGGTGGCCATGTGAGCTCAGAGAGCCATTGGAAGGGAAGTGGATTCATGGCTGGCATTTTCACCCACTGCCCTTTCCAGGAGTTCAACTTGGCAGGCTTTGTAAAGCAGCAGCTAATGTGGGTCGATGGGCTGACACGGTTGGTTTTTTCCWTGTCATTTCTGGGCTTTTCCCACCAGGCAAAAGCCGAGAAGATCCCACTGCTGCCTTGTGTAGGCGGAGTAGATGTCAGCCTTCAGCAATAAATTCCTTCTGTTTTGTCATCTTTAACTTGTTAACTTTTGCTGATTTTTTTTTGAACTGTCATTCGATACAGTAACAGCTCTGTCAGAGATATTCCCTAACCAATTCTTTTAGGTTAAAGATTCAGATTTGAAAGTTGTTTTGCAAGCATAATGTAATTCCTTTCTGTGAGCTCATTTATTGTGCTGCGGGACTCAGCCCCCATCTTGATTCCCGCATGAAAATAAAGCTTAAAAAGCTGTTTAAGAAATGGTCTTCCCAACGTGGAAACTTGTTTTTTCTCCTTGGCTCTGCCTGTGTTTTTTTTATTGCTGCTTGCTAGAAAATGACCTTGAAAATAGGCTGATGTCCACTACCTTCTTAACTGTAATTCTGTAACTTTTATTTGCTGAAAGTCTGTGAGGACAGTGCAGAATATGTACAGATAATTCAAAACAACTTCTCTAGTCTTGATTTGATTCTTTGATTAGTATTTTTTTCTTGTGGACCCGATGAAGCAAGAAGTTTTTAATAGCAAAATCCTAACTCTGCAAATCAGGGGGGTAGGTCTCACYGGCTGTAAAAAACAATGGAATTCAGTCATTGAGCATAAATGCGAATTGGAGCTGTCATTGATGGTAACTTAGATTRGTATTGATTGCTTTTATCAGGTTTTTTGAAAGCATGACTGGAATTTTGCCTTCTATCACAAAACCCAAAGATGTGTGKAAAGAAATATTTGTGTGGGAAGGAGAGGGGAAAAAGCCCAGTAGCAACTGAGACATCCAGTGCAATCTGATTGTGGCTGGGTGCAGCCTTGCCGGGGAGCATTGGAGCAGCGATCCAAGTTTTCCCTCTCTTTTTTTTTTGTGGATACTGGCAGAGTGAGCTTTGCAGGAAGCACACAAGGTGTTGGGCAGGTTGGCTGCCTGGGGAGCCTGACTGCATCTCTGATGCTTCCTACCCAGGCAGAGCTGCTGCCAGGCTGGATAGAGCCCAGCCAGGCTTCACTGACTCCTCAGGGGACTCCTGATCCACCTAGGAGTATCTAGATAGTGAGTGAACTGGGGAGAGTCTAGCACCAGCAGTGGGCCTGTACTTTAAAAACCAATTAATTGAATTCCACCTTCCCTGTTTCTGACTCTTGCTTCACAGAAGTRAGAAATCCAGCTCCTGAAAGTGCTCAACTACTGATAAAACTATGGAAGAGATTCCCCTGCATTTTCCTGTCTGGTTTTAATTCAAATGCATGAATAGCTGAATAGCTAAAGTGTATTATGCTATTCTCCATGCCACACCATTCATATATTTTACTTTCCTTTGCTGTACTGTCTTTTGTGCATAGGACAGGAAGGCAGAAAAGGCTTGTAACAGTGTGCCAATGCCTCTAAAGATTAGGCTGTTTCTACTTTATTGGCTGAGAAGGGCTAGATAACAGAAGTTTGATGTGAAGGTTCTTTGAATTGTCAAGATCTCTGGATACTCTGTTTTAAATTAAGGTTGTGAAATATATGCTGTTGAAATTTCTAGGATTCCATTTATTTACTTTAGCTTGTAGTCTCTGAAATGTGTGCTCAATGCCTTCTACTAGAAAACACCCTTTAAAATATGCTGAAGAGATAAAAAAAATAGATGGCAAAATGAAGGATTAAATCTGCTTCACTGGCTTGGGGAGAGTTGCTRTGCTTTACATCTACTCACAGTTCTTCATTCCTTTAGTAGGTGCTAACTAAAGTGTTCATTTTGTGTGTCTCTTTTAATTGCCAAAGTAGTTCAATTGATAATATATCYCTTATAGCATAAAGAAAAAGGTTCGTATAGATAGAAAGCAAATCTGCTAAGAGTCTCTGTGATTTTTTTTTAACTGTAGCTAGGTTATTTAGATAGTATCAATAAATCTCACTACGACTTGATTAGAATTTTAGGGAACCACACATTCATTTTTTTGCTAATGCAAAAATGTAGGCTTGATATTGAAACTGTCTTTAGATGTAAACATGATTTTTAAACTAAAAGTTGCAGGAATTACGTCTTTTCCAGACCTATCCCAATTCATCTTCCTTGAAGTTGGTTTACAGTGTGTCTGCCAATGTTCTCCAGAGCAAGTTCATCAATGCTAAAGGCATGCAGCAAATGCAGAGTCTGTCCTTGGATGACCACGCTTTACTTGGGAGTGGTCACAGTGAGGACAGTTTGGTTTATGCATATTTGATAATGTTCTAAGGGGGATATTTCTAATTGAAGAAATGATTCTTCAAAGTACAGTGCAGGTTTTCAGTGATGTGGTGGAGGCAACCCTTGGCAGGCAATGAGGAAGATGTGTGTGWTGGGGTGGGGAACTTCCCAGATGAATTGATTATCTTTCCATAGTGATGAGCAGTAGGATATGACCTAAAGGCAGTGGTGAAGCCATAGGTACGGAACACAGCTGCTGGTGGACAGCCATGTTCAGTGGGTATCTTGGTGTGGATGAGAGGTTGTCATGCTGATGTTCAGCTCCTGTGATGTGTCAGGTTGCTCAGAAACTTAGCTGGGTACTTGGTGGAAAGATCTGCTTGTTGCTGTGCTGCCATGGCTAATAGTGGTAATAGACACATCCAAGTTTGGGTGTTTCTGTTAGGCTGAGAATCCCGCAGGAGTGATAGGGAAAGAGGGTCAGAAGTGGATTCTTGGTGGTACAGTGGCAGGGAAGAGGTCAGGACGTTTGCCCCAAGGAGGAAAACCCCTTTTTGTATATCACAGAGTATTGACAGATGATACAATCTCTCTAAAATTGAGCAGCCCCCCTTATCTTTTCAGTTCCTAAGGGCAATGGGAAATAAGCTGCCCACTCTGCAGCTCTACCCATGTTGCCCTGTTTCCCACAGTCATCAGCAAAAAATGTTTGGGGTGTTTCAGGCAGGATCCAACTGTGCCTCGCTATTATTTTAGTGTCACTGTAACATGGCTGAATTTTAAATTAAACTGTTTGAACTCTCAGTCTGTTAGAATTTTCCTTAAAAATTGCGCCTTGGGCTGAAATGCATCATTCYTGTTTTCAGGCCAAAGGCAAAATACTTGCAGAAACCTTGATTAAAATTCCATGCGACTGGCTGAGTTCTTGAGTGTTAATGGCAGTACAGAAGAGAACTTGTTAAAATATTGTGGTTTTTTTCCCCTTGTTTTTTGGGTTCTTAAAATTACACTTTTTCAGGAATTTAACCTGAGTGACACAAATGCTTTTGAATGTCATGGAGGCATTTAGTGTAAAATAATGAAATAAGAATTTGCACGTGGTGAGAATTTGAAGCATAACAAATGTGCAACAATTGACTCAGTATTAATTTTTTTAAATAGTTGCAGTTTGTGCCCTGTATGTTTGTWAAACTGTGTGCCTGGAGACCGGCAGATGCAAGACCAAACAAAGCATGGTGATTTGCAGTTTTACTTTGTTGCCTAGAGTAAAATGCCTAGGAAAAAGAARAAAAAGTAGCAGGATATATTTTACTTTTTTCAAAGAGCAGAACGCTACCTCTATATCATGTCAAACAGTTGGTTACTACTGAAATAAAATTTTAAAAAATTACAAAAATACCCCAATAGGTTTTTCCCAATTAATCTTGAAAATTAGAGATTGCTAAATCTTGTCAGTGGAGATCGGGGAATGACCGAGCTTTGCATGTCCTTGGGGTTACACAGTTGCAAATCCTTTCAGGTCCATTCAAGCTGGAGGAAATGTGCTTCCTTCTACTCAGGAAGATCTGGCACTGATACAGGGCTGCATATGCCCTGATAATGGCTTTGTGCCTGTTGGAATGAAAGCATTTTTATTCCGTGTCTGAAAACAAGAGAGCTGGTAGTTCTGAGCTGCCAAAACCTCTTGAACTTGAAACAGCTTTTGTTAATAAACAGAAAAATATGGCTTAATTTAAATAGAAATTTAGCTTCATTTAACACAGCTGCAATTTATAACATTAAGGAAGTGACAATTTTTTTTTTAATTAGAAAATGAAATAAATTTTGGGCTTATGCACAGGGAGTTAATAACAAGCTTTCACTAAGTGAAAAATACATTTCAGAGCTCCTTTGTAGTGCACCTACTTCATTTATGATCATGAGGTGATGCCAACTGTCTCAAGGGCATTTCTCACTGTTTTAACCTTCTTAGTGTTTGCACAGGGCAAAAGTGAGTAACATTTTGTTTGGTTGTGATACTGAGTCACAGTACGAAAGTGCGTGGGACCTCTAAGCCTTTAAAATTCTTCTCAAGCTCAGGTCTCCCATAATTTGCAAGTGATAAATGGAAATTTAGAATCAGAAGAGGGCTAATAGATACTTGGGTCATAACATCCTTTTTATTATAATGAATGATAATGAATGATTTGGTGTGCAGGCTTAAGCTGCACATTTATGCATGCAAATTTAATTAGGATTAAACCCAAGAGGATTTTCATTTACTAGACAGTTGCTTCAGGTTGAAAACTGGTGATAGAAAAGAAGTTTGGGGGAGATATTATTTAAGGAATCATATTAAGGAGGCATGAGGGAAGTCTACCGTGGATCCTACATCAGTAAGAACAAAAATGTTTCGTTTTGTTGGTATTGGGGCACATCATAAGTGACAAGTGACTGAGGTCCCTAGTCTTTGACATGCCAGTCACACTGCCAATACTTCTGTTATGTTGCTCTAAGCTAATACTATGTCTTAGGCAGCATATAAGCAAAACTGACAAGACACTGAAGTCTTTAATAGCTGTTGCTTGTATTTACTTCAGGTTTGAGCAAAGATTGTTCCCAACTGATGGCTTCAGAAAAAAAGCTAGTGTACTGGTAAAAGAAAGAACAACCCCCAAACCAACAAGCACAATGATGCAGACTCCTCAACGTGTGGAAAAAGCTTTGGGTGAACAAGAAAGAACTAATTTCATGGTCTGGCAGGTTTGTTGTTCCTTGGCAGCCTGCCCATCTGTCAACTTGTGGCTCTTTTGCTTTGGTGCAAATGCTGTGACAATTTCTGGGCAAATTCTTGAACTGGCCATCAACATACAAAAAATCAATACTTGCAAGACCTGACTTGACAGAAGAAATATTGATTATAGTTTGGAAATGCATGGTAGAATACTCAAAATAACTTACCTTTCATATCAAGTTGTACTGTATGATGCTGAAAACTAGCATGAAATCTAGTTTTCTTTTATTCCACTACCCCTTAGTTTGTGCCAATTGAAATAAGCAGTGAGTTACTGTCAACAYTGAATGTATTAGAAATACCTGTGATAGATTTTTTTTATTTTCCCCAGGAACTTTTTTTTTTCCCTCAAATCCCTGAAATCTGTGAAAGGACCAAGCCATAATACTAGGAACCACATTCAGGGCTGGGATGTAAGCTATGAAACCTATTGAATTCACCAGTGTTTTCTCTGCTCAGGCTGTCAAAGATGATGTGCACTCCTTTGGGAAACAAGGAAGCACATTTATAGGAATGTCTGGTTGAGGCTGAAAACTTGAACTTCTTCAGTTTCAAGCATCTGCACCCTGACCATGTCTTTGCAGCCTTTCCTCTCCTTAGTTTTCCAATCATTTTGTGTATAGCATGTTTCATACACTTTGAAATTTAAATCTTTTTTTAGAACCYATGTTTTCTACCTTCCTTTGGAAAAGAAAAAGTACTTTTTTTAACCTTGTTCAAATTCTGTTACATTGGGCCTATCAGCCTGGCTATGTGCTGGTGCTTGGGAATTTTAAGGAAGACATGTAAGTTATGCCAGACACTTGCTCCTTAACCTTCACAAACTATATTGAGGAAGCTAGYTGTGGGAGAAAAGTGCAGCTGGTGTTCATTCTTGGCTGAGCAAACTTTCGCTTACTTTGGTTCCAGTCTGAGTTTCATGGAATTTTATTAATCTGTAGTGTTATGACTTTATTAACTTTATTAGTTTGCAGCGTTGTAATTATTTTCAATACATTTCGAGCACACAATACTAATTAGCACATCATCTAGCCTAAGGGAGACCACAGTAGGTAAAGTGCTTTTGCTGTAGGACCCTGTCTGCATTATGGCCCTCATTAATAATGGTGAGTGCACATAAGCAACTGCAGAAAAAAATATTTGGCAGAGAAGACTTTGCCATTTAGAAGRAGGGGCAAGGTTTCATCCTCTGTAGCTTGTTTGTGCTCTAACAGCTTGTGGAGTTCAAACAGAAWGTTTTCTGTTACATTAACTGGTGTAATGAACTTGTTTTGTTGTCCTTTTTTCTGGGGCTCCAGTTGGATTGCTTCAGTGTGATTTGCAAAAGCTTGAGTGGATCAGATCTGTAAAATAATCAGCAGACTGTTCTGAAAGCAAGTGGTTGAGTAATGGCTGCAAAGTAATCTGTTTTACAGATCATATCAGACCCTGGATGAGTTCAGGTTAAGTATGCTTCAACAGACCAGGATCTTTTAYTTACCTTGGTGTGCAATGCAAACAGAACAGCAGTACCTGGAAAAAAATACAAAACTTATTCTCATGTGTGTTAACAAAACTCTGAAGACTTTAAGAAGTTATTCTACTCCAGCTGGCGCTGRTGAGGTCAGAGAAAAATTTTCTGTTGGAAAAATGCAAGCTGCCAAGAACTCAAAAGGATAAGAAGTTTAGAAGATGGACTGYAGAAAGATTGAGAGGGTTGTTTACATAGTCTGGAAAAGGGTGTGTGATAACACTCAGGTAAACAAAAGTTGTAATCAAGATCATGACTGATYATGAATGCAGCAAAGAGGACTGAAAATTTGTAACTTTTAAAGTCATAAAGTGTCAGAATAGACTTGTCAAGGATGTTGAGGAATAGCCTCATTGGAAGCTCTTGAGAACAGACAAACTTAGTATGTTCTTACATTAAAAGCTGATTAAATTAAATAAATGTAATCTTCGCTACCTAGTATTTCTGTGATTGACTCATTACCTTTGCTCTACAGCATGAGAAGAAATAGAGAATGGGTTTTAGGAAAAGATAATGCTCTGTCATGGTAGCTTTCTTTTAAATCTCAAGTATTTTTATTTAAATATTACAAATTTAAATTAATTACAAGTTTACAGATGTTCTGCTAAAAAACCCTAAACATACTACCTAGTTAAAACTTGATGTTTTGCTAGCAGAAATTCTCCTCTCTGTTGAGCTACAGAAACAGGAGTGATCAATTTTCAAAATAATTTCTAACTAGTGGCTTGCTGCCTAAGCTTACTGTGTAGATTGTAGTGAAGCTTTCAGCTTTTTAATGGGTTAATGCTGCAGCTAACACACTTTAAGCAATGTCTCCACAAAGTGGATTATAAGGCAGGTTGAGTGTTAAACCTACATTTCTTACTGACTGTAAGAACAGGGAATTAGTACCTTAATTCCTGTAGTTAGAAGTTAGCAATTTCAGCCCATTTATTTTAGGGAAACCAGCCTAGATATTTGATGTGATTACAGGGTAGGATTCTGATGAAAGTGTATAGAGAAGGTTAAACTAGGGGTGCTTGTTAGTAAAATATAATGAGAGTAAATTTATTGAGCAGGCTCGGYGTCTGAACCCAAGCCTGTTAGTTCCAGGGTTTTTATTTAGTAAACTCATTTAATCCAAAACTTGAATAAGACAGAACAACTAAATTAAATCTCTGCTATTGAAAACAGTCTGAGAATGTTACCAAGAATGTGACCTCAACTTCTGTGTGTAATGCTATTACATATTTTATACATCCTAATACTGTGACATTTTACATTTCGTCTTTAGTCTGTTTGGTTCTCCTGAAGTGCATCAAACTATTCTGAACAACTGTGTACTCTGTGTATGTTTTCAGTGAAGGGAGAATCCATTGCTTGTGAGCAAACTTCAGCATTCCCAGCTTGTTATGAGCTGCCTATTGCCTTTACATTTTTAAAAAATGCTAACTTGCAAATGAGATTAGACCCCTTCAAGTATTTCTGTGTTCTGAAAAATTACACAATAAAAGCTCATTGTTACTGAACACATCAGCTCTTTATATTTTTAAAGTCAGATCTACTTTGTTCACTTGCAAATTACTGCTTTGTTACACTCAGCACAAAAAAAGCCAAAATACTTAGAGAGCAATCAGGCTGTTGGCATCCCTGAATGTCTCSATGTTGCTCACTGAAGTCTGGTTTAGAGTCCTCATTGTATACACTGATGAACAATCCAGAAAACTTTCTGAACTCAGCCCTTGGCTTGCTTCATATAATCTTTTGTGTTMATTTCCTATTASTTTGTCTTCTTTTAAAAAGAACCCMAACAAACACCTCCCTAATTTAGTTAGCTTTCTAGAAATATCAGACAGATCAGTAAATCTGGATTCAGGAAGAAGCTGTCTTAAACATGGCATTTCTCTAAGAGTTTTGCCATCCTTACTGTGGTGATCTGCACAGCAAAATTGTGCTTGTTGAATATATGTGGTGGTGTAGCAAAGCCCATGTAGAGTAGAACTCTCATGCGCATCCTTCTGTTTGGGCAACTGTTTTTCAAAGAAATTATTTTAATCAGCTATGCCTTTGCAAGGGAGATTTTTATTCTTGGGACTGTATCCCTTCACATACCATCTGTAATAAGTAGTTTTACCCTGTCACACTGTGAGGATTCACACAGTTAAACGTGGTCAAAACCACAAATCATGCGTTTTGCCAAAATGCACAAATGCACTTATCTTCTACCCAAAACCCAGTGATTAAATATAAATTTTCTGATTGAAAATAATCATTAATCAGAAAATGCAATTGGGGTTTTGTTCAGATATAGCTGTACAAAATGCAGCCAAGGGTCCTACATTGAGAAAATTTAAATAGAAGGAAGGGAAAAAAGAATGTCTAAAAAGCCTTTGATAGATGACACACAAAAGCATGTGATTTCATATTTGCATTTAGTGATGGATATGTGCTATGGGCTGAGCATGGAGAGCGAGTCTAATGTTAGACTGCACTGATGCTGCTCAACATGGACAGGATATTTGAGSTGGACAAAATGTTCAGTAAGTGCAGATATGTCAGACTCATTGCACAGTACTATGGAATTATTATAATTGCTGTGATCTGTTCGTGTGCAGTAAATCAGGTGTATCCAGAATGAAGCCAGAAATATGCATTGACTGCAGTTAGAGTTACCAGAATCCTGCAARTGTCCCAAATCCTTGAAATGGTGAGAACTTCAGGGTGTTTGGTAATCTACATATGTAACAAAGTTAAAGCTTACAAGCCCACAAAGAATTATTAACTTGAGTCCCCAGGAAAGATGATGATATTTACATCAGCAACAAGGAGCTTGTGAGGACTTCTGTATAATCTGGTTTAAAGTAGAATAATTCCCAAAGAAATGTAGGCTGTATGCTTCACCATTAACTTTACAATAGAAGGATAGCTGTCCTGGCTACAGATGTCTTTTACTTAAGCAATACCTGCATGAATTATCAGTACTTTGAATCTGCCCCAATAAGCTGTGTGTTCCACCTGTCCCTGTTAATTTGAGGAATCAGAGTCAATAGGCATATTGAAGCGCATAAAATAGAAATTACCTCATCCACCTTAAGGCTTTTTGCCTGTCTTCTTTTTCCCTGGCATACTGCGTGCTGACCTGTTYATCATTTGAAAATGTTACAACTGGCTTCATCATAAACAAGCCTTTTTCCTGAATTTTGCTGRAACACTGATGCTATGTCCTTCACCATAAGGTCTGCCTTCTAGCTATATGTACGACAAATGCATCTACCCTCTGAATTGCTTCTTTTCATTTTCCTGACGGATTGAATAGTGTAGAGTGCACATTGCGCTGTCCACATTGCAGGTCACCTTACTAGGAATGTAATTCCCTCCATTTCCTCTGAGCTTGACGTCTTTTGTCTCTCTAGGAAAGCTCTGAATGACATAATTCTGACAATACCCACTCAGATTTTCAGTTCTCCCTTATTGAGTTTTAGTTATGCATCTGGCTAAAACCAAGTCCTCTACAAATGAGAACAACTTGTTTGAACTTCTAATGAAAACATTGTGCTTAGCTTTTGTGCTAAGTGGTAGTGAAGCAATTATTATTCTTTCTCAAGGTCAAATTAACATCTATAYACTTCATTTTCTGGCATTGGGGTGTGTAAGAATCTCTGGTTTGAGGCAAATGAGCATCTGAGTAGCTGGAAAATAATGAAAGAGTTCACCTTACCATGAAAAGAGCTGGCCAGCAGTTAGAAGTAAATGAGTTTAGTTTAAAAATTCTTCCAGCCTTTCTCAGGACCACCATAGTCTCTTGCAAAATGCTGAGCGGTAATTCCCATGGTTTTGCATGGAGCACTTGCCTGTTAGTGGGAATAATAAATCCAATTTAATCTATCATTTGTGCTGTACTTTGGATAGAAAACCTAGGAAGTTAAATGGATGAAGGGTCTAGAGGGTAAGTCCTGTGAGGAAGAACTGAGAGGGCTGGAGTTGTTTAGCCTGGAGGAAAGAAGGCTCAGGAGAGGCTTTGTCAGTCTCTGTAACTACCTGAAAAGGAGGGTGTTGCCAGGTGAGGGTCAGCCTATTCTCCCAGGCAACAAGTAATAGCATGAAAGGACATAGCCTTAAGCTGTGCCTGGGAAGATTCAGGTTTGACCTCAGGATCAGAATTTCTTCATGGGAATAGTTGTTAAACATGGGAAATGGACTGCCCAGGGAAGTGGTGGAGTCACTGTCCCTGGAGGTATTCAGGAAATGACTCTGTGTGGCACTTAGTGCCATGGTCTAGTTGATATGTTAATCAGAGGTTGGACTTCATGATCTCAGAGGTYCTTTCCTAAGGATTAAATGATGCTGTGATGGCCTTAAAAATGCAAATATCATTGCTAAAGTTTCAGKTTAATGAAATATGTTATCTTCTGATGGAGTTTTATGTCAGTTACAGCCACTTGCATTTCACACCAAGATATGATGACAGGCCCCTGTTTATCTAGAAATGGCTCGCTTAAGTGACTGATTCTTTGGTTGGTCATCTTTATCATACCTACTGCTTCGTACAAGGCATAAAAATATCTTAGCAGATGTTTTGTTTCCTGTTATTTTGGGGACAGGGGGAGGGTGGAGAAGTAAGGGAGAAGGGAGGTTGGCAGAGCAGCATCTAGGAACTTTTGAATTMCTAACTCTGAGTACCTGTCTCTCCTTACTAAAAGAATAAGGAGGAGCAATGTTCTTTGAAGATGCMACTATTTTATTTGAAATTTGCCTTTTTTCAATTTCATTTGTTGCAGATGCTTTTTGTTTCCTAATAAATCATCTCTGACACTATTCTTGATCTTCCCTGAAATCAGTGGCYGCACCTCTGCAGTTTACCTTAAAATTTAATTGTGGTGAAGAGATTCAGAGGTGAACATAATCAACTAGGATCTGAAGAGGTGCAGTAGCTTGCAGGACAATGCTACCAACCTCTTGCTTTCCATTTGGGTCCTGGGGCAAATCTCCAGTGCAACCCRCTTGGATTGACATGCTCTATTTTTATGTCTGTGGGACCCAGAAAACTCATAATGAGATAGTGTTGTTATTCTTTTGGCACAAGTCTGTTGACTGAAGGTTGGTGGAGGCAAATTATTTCACTGTAGCAAATGGAAAGAAATGGCAGGGCTACTGTATAATGTGAGTGAAGGTAATGGTTGACCTGGGGTRTAATGGATAGCTCTTGAAGATAGGCTGGTAGACTCCTGCATGAACAGTAATTAATACTGAATAAGAAAGATTTTATGTCATTGGAGAGCAGTGTTAAAAAAGGTACCCTCTTCCACCACTGAGCATTCTTGTGGAGTAGGAAAACAGAGGAAGCATTTTTTCTTTGGCTCCAGCTTTACATCTGGAGATGCACTGCACACATACTGCACRAGGTGAGAGCAGCCTGTGCAGAAAATATCTTACTGGCAGAAGAKTCTTACTAGAGTAGTCATTAGGATGTCTTCAGCATCCTCATCTGCATCAGATTTAGGTGTAATGAGAACAAGGCATCTGACCTAGTCTGGATTTAACATAAATTAAGTCAGGATTCAAAAAAATACAAAGCTCCATCTCTCTCCTATTAAATTTCAAGTATAGCACAATTGAAAACACACAGTTTGTTATTTATGCAGTGGTGCAGAGGGTTAGAATTTAGCCAAATTTTCAATAGCTGAAGGCAAGTCTTAAATAACACTGAAACTTTTCTCCAGGATTTCTAGGGCAATACAATTACTGGGCAAAGGCACTTGAAAGGAATATTTAATGTAGCCTTGTTAAATCACAGAATTGTTGGGGTTGGAAGGGACTTTTGGAGGTCATTTGGTCCAATGACACTGCCAAGGCAGGGTCACCCTGAGCAGATTACACAGGAACTTGTTCAGGTGGGTTTTGAACTCCAGAGGGAGACCCCATGACCCCTCTGGGCAGCCTGTCCCATTGCACTGCCAGCCTCAGTGTGAAGAAGTTCTTCCTTATGCTGAGTGAAACTTCTGTTTTAGTTTATAACCATTGCTCCTTGTCCTGTTGCTGAAGAGCGCTGAAAAGAGCTTGGAACGCTCCTCTTGGTACCCACCTTTGAGATATTTATATGTATAAACAGCTAAGGAAAGCAAAACTTTATTATTGCATTCTCTTTTGATACATATTGGGGATAATGAAGTAAAAGAATTCATAGAGTTTTACTCTATGAATTAGTTGGTGGAATAGGAAKATTCACAAATATTTCACAAATATGGCTTGATTTTTATTTTTTAAAGATTTCCTTTCAACAGAAGACAAATGATTTTGATACCTTACTATTGCAACACAAGCTATYCTTGTGACATTCTTAATGTGCCATACCAAGTCCCTAGCTTTGATTTTAGCCCACTGGGTTTAAACTCTAAAGACAGGACTCCTCTTTCCAAAATTGCTTCTTTTTCAGAGTTACTTGTGAGTGGAAGTGGAGTATCTTTGTTACACCATAACCATGCAAGAAATGAAAGCTTTTTAGCTCATGAGGGACAGCTGGAAGCTGATTGAGAAGCTGTGCTTAACTTCTGTCACATACAGTATTCTAGAAATTTTATCAGTAYCCTTCAAACCATAGTAAAACGTTACTTCTTTTAGAAAAAGTGAAGGATTCCTGGTCTGGTAGCTGTAATCTTGAAACTTAGTCTGTTGTTACATTATTCCAGTGCACAAGAGCAAAACTATTTGAAAGTACACTAAAGTGTTTGTATAAAGATTAATAAGTGGCAAGCAAAATATCCCTTAGACTTTACAGAGACTGCAGAAGAAGTCTGTAGCAAAGGTCTAAAGTTCAGTCCTTAAATCTTTCAAGTCTGGAGTGTCCTGTTCAGGCCAGTGGTGCTGCTGCTGCTGCAAAGAACTTGTGTAAAATGCCAATTTCCATGACGGCTGAGTGTGTGCTCTGTAGTCCCTCTTTGATTCTGGCAGTGGGCCAGTTGTCACCCAGGGTTTGATCAATTCACTATGCAAGGGAAGGTTTAGTAACTGGGAGAGCTGGTTTGCAAACTCCTGTGTTCCTCAGCATAAAGCATCCAAATGTGGAGTGAAATAACAGGGATACTGCTGTCAGGGTGCCAGCTTTTCACGCCTTACAATGTGGCTGATAAATATTATTTCTTTCAAGGCCTGTTTCCTGCCATTTTGAACCTGGCCAGCAATGCTCACATCTCCACCAATGCCACCTGTGGAGAGAAGGGACCGGAGATGTTCTGCAAGCTGGTGGAGCACGTCCCTGGACGGCCCCTGCGCAACGCCCAGTGCCGCGTCTGTGACAGTCACAGTGCCAATCCCAAAGGCAAGCTTCCCRTGTTTTGGATTTTGTTTGTTTCATGAGTTTGTGTCTGTTTTTAACCCTTCCCCTTGAATATAGAGTGTATTGGAGTMAAATATGTTTTAGTTTTAGTCTGTCTACTGTATGAGTGCAATTTTTTTGGAGCAAAAGGCTGACAAAGTGTGAGCACCATGTATCACCACTGAGCACTGCAAGATCCAGTGACAACCCTTTTGTCTGAGGGCGGATTTCAGCTTTTACTTCTTTATGACAGGAGGAGATTGTTCTTCATGTGAAACAAATGTGCTGGGTCAGAAGAGTTCAGTGAGATTTATTTTCAAGAGATGTTTAATTTTTTTGCTTTGAAACAGAGCAGCACCCAATTTCCAGTGCAATCGATGGTACCAATAACTGGTGGCAGAGTCCCAGCATTCAGAATGGAAGGCAATACCACTGGGTCACCATCACCTTGGATTTAAGGCAGGTGAGTAACATTTATGTGAGTATGATTAAATGGATGTAGGATACAAGCCAATACAAATTGATTGCAGCTCTTTGTTTAGATAAAACAAGAACAGTTTTTAGTAAAAACTATCATCCGTGTTCTTTCTGTCTTTGTAACCAATTCCATCTGTACCAATTCCTTTGTCTTGGTAAATTTTCTCTGCCTAGCCTTCTGTCTTTTCTTCATGCTTCTGTCTTTTCCCCAGCAGTCKTATAATACTGTTCTCCTCCACCTTTTATTTCTTAAAGTCTGTGTTTTCAAGGACTTATTTTTWAACAGGAATATTTTCAGGGTATTGGCCAAAGCACAAATTTTATATGTGAGGATGCATCTGACTGATTCCGATCATCATCTTGTTGGAAGGAGCACTGGAAAAATATGTTCTAAACTATATCTTCTAAGAACTTTTGCTGTCTGCTGTTCTGCAGAGCTGGGATTTGAATTTCTGAAACAGTGATTTGTAACCCTGGGGAGTCTGGAACTGTCTGGGCAAAAGTTGTTTCCCCTGTTTTGGCYGCTCTGTATGGTGAAACCTGGAGGGATTTATCATTCTTAGACAGGAGCATGCTAAACTGTACAGGGCATTTGCTAATTTATAAGTTKGTCTGCTAGACATGAGAATCAGAAGTCTCCTGCCCTTTATCTGTTCCAAGAACAGATAAAGTAATTGGTGAAGAGATTAATTTTTCTTGCTTTTTCTGGTTGTTTTGCTTTGAACATATCTATGTACTGGCCTGTCTAAGTTGTTTAAAAATCATARCTCTACAATTCCTTATTAATATGGGGATACCTCCCAACTCTGGAAGAAGCAGCTCTATTACTTACTAAGAAATGCTTACTTGAGGTGTAGAATTGGTAAGAAGCTTCTGCAGGATCTCTAGACCCTGCTTAAAAGTCATTTTAAAGATTAAAACAGAGKGTTTAACTTTGATGTTTTCCAATAAAGCATAGATTAAGAAGGTGCCTAGTTTGCTCTTTAATTAGAAAGCAGATAATGATCACAGGGTGTCTTTTGTCAGTGACAGAAGGTTTGGCTAGGGTGTTAGTGTTGTTTGAAGAGTTAACTTTGTGTTTGGTTTGTAAATGGACAAACAGGAAGGAAAAATGAAGGAGGAGGGGATGCCTTAGTTTTTATCCTCCTAGAACAATTTCACTTTGGAAACAGACGAGCTGAGCTGCCCTCTAAATCATTTGTTCTGCAGTCTTAGTGCTGTTGATGTTTCAACAAATACATATCTTTCCTCTYCTGACCTATGCTCAGTTTCACTAATTTGATTTGAAAAGTTTCCCCTAAGGGGCCTTTCTTCTGTTTTCCCTAGAGAGTTTGAGAGAGAGRAGGCATCTAAGGCTATGCTAACTGAATGTAAATTACTGCTCTGTGAGAAAGGATTTGGTTAATAGAGATTGCTTGAAGTCCCTGAGTTATTAGAGCTGACTTGGTGTGCTTACTTGAAACGAGTCAGCGCAAGTAAAGAAAACACAAAAGAAAAGCATRTGAAGGACCTTAGTGATTTTAGCAATTGTTTACTTCATACACTTTTTTCAGAATTACTTAAAATAGGACCTGTAAAAATATTCCTGAAAGTCAGTACCAGTGTTCAGTATGATTTGATCATAGATACTTTTCTTTTGCATTTCAAGCRTTGTGCATTAAATCTGTCAGGTACCATATTAAAGTAAACAATTCCATCAACTCCCCTTGCTAGAGTATAGAATATATTCACATTTTTTTGTGATGTTAAAAATCCTGTCATTATTTATGGGTGTTTTTWTGTGCAATTATCAGAAGTTCTAGGACTAAGAGGAATTGATTGTTTCTTGGGATTATTACCAAGGCACAGTTTAGATATATAGTCCAAGCAGTTGTGTTGGTAAGTGCTGGAACATACCCTTGGCTGGCAAATAAGGGGAAGATTCCTGTAGCTGGTGAACACTGACTCCACTCCAGTATTCCTAGGTGAACCTCTATGACTATTCATCTCTTGGCTTCCAGTTGAAGGGAATAGAGGATGTTCTTTTAGCTAATGTTCTTAGTCTATTTAGTCTAAAACCAGCTGTCCTACAGAGTAGTTTGATGGGAACTCAGTAAGAAAAGAAAACTAGCTAATAAAAGCCGCATTGAAATTGCTGTTTTTATCTTTCTCCTTTGCAGAATCTGTGCTATTTGTAGCTAATATAGCATTTTATAAGGATAGTGGGTGCTTATGTTATGATTTTCTAGCTCATATACATCATGACAACTAGGTACATTTACTCTAGTGTGCCTTTCGGTCTTTCCAAGACCCACATGTATGATAGCCTTTCCTTCCCACGCCCTACACCACTGCCTCCTCCTCCCCCTTTCCATTAAATGTATGGCAATGATCCAGAACTGAGGRAAGAGCAGTGTAGCAATGAGGTGTAGGATTGATGTACAAGACACTAAGATTTGATTTATGACCTTGTGCTTCCTACAGTGGTGGTTCTACAGAAACAAAAAAACACAGCAGTGGTTTTCTATAAAAACAGCACTTTCTGTCTGAGTTTGACTCCTCTGGGCAGTTGCACTGTGAAATTACAATTCTAGTAAATCCTGGCTATGATACATTTTACTGGTGTGATTGAGCCAGCTGTAAAATATTACTCTGGGACACCATTAAACAAAGACTACTTACCTCAGTTTTATTACCATGCTTTGGACTTTTAAAGGTATTTAAATGAACTCTGTATCCTCGGTGTAGCAGAAAGGCAGATGTTTGTGTATCAAAAAGTTCTTGAATTGCAAAGCAAGACTAGTTCTACTTGGAAGACCCGTAGTATTAAGTTGAGTTGAGAAAACAGCTCCACTTCTGATTAAGTCATAGCTTATGAATATTCTATGAGTACTAGATTACCACTCAAAGGCTGATGTAGGAGTAATTTGTAGTTTCTGCTATTACAAAGTAAAAAAGAATGTAAATATTATAATATGATTTTTCCAGAGCTTTCATCTTGAAATCAACTCRCAAGAACAGGTTTCTTTAAAGATACATGGTTTGCTGATGTCAAAAAATGGTATCCTGTTGATTTTACAGGACAAATGCTGATTTATTTTATGTGGCAAGCTTCCTTAAAAGACTTTTGTGGCCTTGTAAAACTGATGATGCAAGATTCAGGGTGTTCATCTGTAYAATCTTACAATAAAATTCTTGAGTAAAATGAATTTCCCTTCAATTCCAAATAAATGTTTGCACATAATGAATCAAAATTTTGAAGAAAAGATAATTAATGAGACTAGAAGTTCTTCTGGATTTAGTGTATTTTGCACTTTTAATGTCACAATCATCAGAGAAAAATRTTGCAAACAATTGCTAGATTTCACCATGTCTAAGAGGATGAAGCTGTCTTTAATTCTTAAAAAGATATTTCTATAAACAATATAAGCTGATAAACATCCCTTCTGAGAGTCTYCCACTCTGAGAGTATTCAAGAATGGTGCATTTGGTGTTGCTGGATTAGCATTCAGGGAAACAAAGTTTTTAGAAAGACTAATTAAAGTAGAAATACTTGTTTTGTTGGCATTGCAGCTATGAAAAAGGTTTTTTAGTAGAAGTTTGTTTGGCTGATCTTAAAAATCAGGATCGAAATGTCTGTAAAATGGACTTTTAATATATGGCTTGGGAATTGCTAACTTGCTCTGACTTGCCCTTTTTACCCTTGTAGTTCAGTAAGGCAATTAGTTCTGAGAAAGTTACACAGTCAAATTAAAGTCAAATCATTAGCTCGTGCTCAGGTTTATCACATGGCTGGTTGGTGGGCACTGAATGAATGTGGAAAGTGTTAAGAAACTGCCATTCATGTTCGAACTTGAAGAACTTAMAAAAGTCAAATTCTTTAAAAAAGTGCTCAAAGGAAAATCATCTTTCATTACATGGACTTCTTGACYTATTATGGGTTGCAGAGTCTGTGGGATAGGAGGTCTATAACAGATATTCCTTAAAACATCTTCATCTGTGAACACAAGGGACACCTTGGTCCCTTTCTACTGCTTCATTCCCTTGCTGGGAAACATAATCCCTGAGAATACAGGTCGTSCTGGTAAGCTGTCTTGTGACTTCTTGAGTCTGGGAACATTTATACAAAATCTTTTATTTATTTATTTAAGCTTTATTATTTTCAGGGGCTGACAAATTTTCCTGARGTTGTTGTTATTCATTATCCTGTCAATTTGCCTGTGAAGTAAAATGTGATACCTGTGAGCTATGTGTAAATGGAAGAGTTGAGAGGAGATTTAATTTTTTGAATTGTGCATTGAATTTGTGCACAGTTGCTGTGAAAATGTTAATATTTAACTGTCTTTTCCCTCCGCTCCTGCCTTACCAAGGAACTTGATATTTAAAATAAGTTTAACTTGCATAATCTTGTGAATACCTTTTGCTGCAGCAGTTAGTTTGTGATGAAGGATAGCTCATTGTTACTAGTTGGAACTGGATTTAAAACTAGCCACATCAGCTGCAGACTATAATGGGTCTTGAAAAATCTCAAAGCAATCAAAAGTAGATCATTTGTTGTTCAGCCAACTGTGTAATAAGTAGGGAAGCAGTTTAGTTCATGACAGCAAGCAGAGTGGGGGAAAAAAAAATAAAGGACATAGGAGAGTTTTTGAGGGAGWTTTTTTACCAGGGTATTTGAAAAAGGTTTGGGTTCCAGTCTTGCATCTTTTATGCATTTGAGAAAGATTACCGACTTCAAAGGAACTTGGAAGTGCATAGCTGTTTCTAAGCCCAGTCGATAAAACTTTTCTGGTTTTAATAGTTTTGTGATGTTCTCATCTGTGATGGGGAACATACCCATACAAGCAACTCCTGTCACATACAAGTGTCTTCAGGTTTTAGGTACTGAAATGATGATACATCAGATTCTGCTTGGTCATAACTGAGTGCAAAACTCAATACCACTAATTGAATCAATGAAATCCAGGTTGTGTGTAGGGAAAATAGTTGTTTGTTTTGAAGTTTGCCCAAATGGTGTACTTTGTTCCTTTAAAACCATGTATTTTGACTTTTATTTTTCATCTGGAGATTGTTGGCATGATGTAGGTTTTATTTAAAAGGCATTCCTCTCTTCATGGAAGCTGGATTATAATTCTTGATATTCRTTTAACTTTGATCAAATTTTAAGGTTATGTGAAACAACAAGGATTCACAGACCCCAGAGAAATTTTATTTCTAAGACTGACTAAAGAGTGAGCTGGCTTCTCCTTTTGCCTGCATCTACTTGCATTGCTGAAAGGTCACAGTRAAATCCTAATTTTCTGTAAATTTTCATATTTATTGCAACAACTAGAAATGTTCTGTTTGTATCTGACTGATTTTAACAGGGTAAAACTGGAGTGCCTGTAAAGAAAGTCAGACCAAATGAACATTGTAGTTTGTCTGATTTAAAAAACAGTAAGATTGTTTTGCTTTTTAAAAGATATTATATGTAGTAAATCAATGGAAGATAAAAATCACCAAATGTTTTTCCTTCTCATGTGTGCAAGATCTCCTAATCAAAGCTTTGTTCACTTAAATAATGTTTTGTTTCAAAAGTTGTTTCCTGAATTGCATACACAACACAGTTGCTATTTATTTTGTGAGTTTATTTCCCCATTTGGTAAAATCAAAACCTGCTTTCATGTGGCAAGTATTGTTCTTGCCCTGGCTTTAATCTGTATTACAAAAAAAAAAAAAGTCCTAAAAATTTAAATTTATAATGTATGAAAGGACTGATTGCAGCCAGATTTGAGCTCAACACAGTATTAATACTGCGCATGCAGGCAGGAATTATGATGATAATAGCAGCTGACCAGGCGGCCTGCTCAAGTGGAAATACATTTCTCTGAGATGGCTGAGTAATACAGAGTTTTTCTTTCATCTAAACCTGGCTTGTTACTCCAGTGTATATGAAACATTAAACTCCTGTATAGAAGTCTTGTGAGTTTGCAAATGCAGCCTTTTTGRGTGAGGTGATGTAGCAGGTACTGGGTAAGGGAGAACATGGTGGCTCTGCAGTAAATGCTCTTCAGTGTTATGTCTGATGCTGTCGTGAGTTGGGGGCCAGTACAGGTTATCTGGCTGCTTGACAAGATAATTTAAAATGTGATATGAACTTAATTAYTGCCCTGCCTACTCACAGAAGTGCTGAACAGTCCTGTTGTGCTCATGGGGATTTTGCTTTGGGTTGTTGGAAAAATAGTCAAGATAGCTGCATAGCTCACATGCATCTCAATGTTACTTAAGAATATTAGCTATTTTACCATGCTTGTTTTTGTCATGTTCAGCTTATTTGTCTCTGTGTATTTTTAGCAGCGACTGTAAGTAGTCTGCTGAAATAACTTCAACTAAGGATGAAATTGTAATGCAAAGAGATTTTCAACATAGGGTATAAAAAGTTTTTCAGAAATGTTCTTAAAGAGAAGATTACATTCCCTGCTACATTGTAAACCAAAGGGCTTTTTGGGCTACATCTATAAAAAAACCCCACAAAAACAAACAACCAAGCACGAAAAAACAAACAAGAAAACCCAACCAAACCCCAGTTTTTTGAAGCCCTCAGGGGTTCCGAAAAGCTAAACATTTCCCACTGATTGTTATATGCAACTAATCCTGAAATGTGCAGTATAGATATAGATTTCAGCTATTACATCAGCACAAACTGATGGCCCTGGACACAATTAGATGGACCTCCAGTCAAACATTTGYGCAAAAAATTTATCCAGAGTTACTTTACCAAATTTTACCCTCTGCCCAGGCAAAATGTATACTGCTTTGAAAATTCAAATTTACTACCCAGTTGGCTTCTGGTGGTGTTTTACAGTACAATGAAGTGTTAAAATTTTCTTGTTGCATTTTTTTTTTCTAGGTCTTTCAAGTTGCATATGTCATCATCAAAGCCGCTAATGCTCCACGACCTGGAAACTGGATTTTGGAACGCTCCATAGATGGCACGGAGTTCAGGCCATGGCAGTACTATGCAATTAGTGATACCGAATGTTTAACTCGTTACAACATCACACCAAGAATTGGGCCCCCAACTTACAAGAGGGATGATGAAGTGATCTGCACCTCCTATTATTCCAGACTAGTTCCCCTGGAACATGGAGAGGTATCTTTGTTTTTGTAGCTTCAGTTTGTGACTAAGGACATGGAGTGATAGCAATTTGAAAACGGCACTACCAAGTCATCTGTTACTSTTTTAATAACATCATATTTACATCATGTAGTATAGCAAACTTCTAAATCTTGGGATGAAATGTGTCTTTGGTTCTACGTGTTCCCATTACTAAACTCTTTGTTCTCTCTTTCCATRTAATTTGATGGTAGCAATTAGCTGTGAATTATTGGTTCCTTTATCCCAAAAAACTATAACAGAGGCTCTGTGTTCTGCCAGTTTTTTCATTTAGTAGAGAAAACTCCTGTGTTAGGAACACCTGGTTGTGTGAGATAAAGCAGCTCACACTGTTGAAGTGCTCAGCACAGCTGGAACTCCTAAACAAGCCTTGGCATTGTTTCAAGATGCAGCATAATTAAAAGGGCTRTGAGTTGTGCAGTCTTGCTGTTGATTGTTCTTTCTTTTAACAAACTCTATTCGCGGTACTTGTGTAATTTATTATGGAGAGATAGCCACACAATGAAATGATACATTAAAAACAGTGGTTATTCTATCGTGAATGCTATAATGTATGACTGTGATAATAAGTGTGGTGTTATCCCATGGAGGGTGCTAGTAACTCCTAGCTTCATAGAAATCAATATGGTTTTATTTCTTGGTTAAAAAAAAAAGATTGAATTGTATGAAGCCATTCACATAAAATTAAAACTAACAGCAAGAAAAAAACAGTGAAATTCAGTAAAGTCACACTTACTTTAATTCARTGTTTATTGCAATGTTGTGAGCATGTGATCAATATAAAATCAACAAATCAACTGACAGATCAGATGGAACAAAGAAACCTTAACCTGTCTCTCCATACAATTAACCAGAAAACCCTTATTGATTKTATAGGAGGTTGACTGTATAGGAACAGTGCTGCTTGTAATGTACATTTAGTAGGCCATACAACTCCAGCTCCAGGGATGCCAGAAATTCAACTTAGTGACATTTTTTTCTAATTCTTTTTTTCCCTGATGGTACACATAATTAATTGGGATACRCTATCAAAACACTTTTTTTTCTGAGTGTGGTGATGGAAAAACATAACACAAAAAATTGGAAGAATTAAATTTCTGTCTTCTATGGAGAATCTCAGAATCTTTTAGGTTGGAAAAGACCTTTAAGGTTATTGAGTCCAATTGTTAGTCCTACTAATAAGAACAAAGGTCATTGAGCCCAYTGAGTCCTACTATATGAGTTCAGCATTGCCAACTTCACCCCTAAGCCATGTTCTTAAAGTGACASATCTTCATGTCCCTCTGGGGATGATGACTTGATCACTTCCCTGGGCAACCTTCTCCAGTGCTTGACAATTCTTTCTATGCAAAAAACTTTCCTAGTTTCCAATCTAAAACTCCCTTGCACAATTTGAGAGTATTTCCTCTTCTTCTATCACTTGATGCCTGAGAAAAGAGGCTGACCCCCATCTGGCTACAGCCTCCTGTCAGGTTAGGGAGTGATAAGGTCACCCCTGAGCCTTCTTTTCTCCAAGCTGAACACCCCCAGCTCCCTCAGCTGCTCCCYACAGAGCTTGTGCTCCAGGCCCTTCACCAGCTCTGCTGCCCTTCTCTGGACACGCTCCAGCCTCTCAATGTCCTTCCTGGACTGAGGGGCCCAGAAGTGAGCACAGGATTTGAGATGCAGCCTCACCAGTGCTGAGTACAGGAGGACAATCACTGCTCTGGTCCTGCTGGCCACACTATTGCTGACACAGCCCAGGATGCCATTGGCCTTCTTGGCCACCTGGGCACAGCTGGCTCAGGTTCAGTTGCTGTCAACCAGCACACCAGGATCTTTTCTGCTGGGCAGCTTTCCAGGGACTCTGCCCCAGCCTGTAGCACTGCCTGGGGTCGTTGTGACCCAAGGGCAGGGCTCAGCACTTGACCTTGTTGAACTTCATCCAGCTGGCCTCAGCCCAGCAATCCAGGCAGTCTGGATCCCTCTGGGGAGCCTTCCTGCCCTCCAGCAGATAAAGGCACATGCATAAAAGCTGTCATTCACAAAGGATGGGCTGCTCGTTTGTAACTGGATTGYCTGTCAGACAGGAACATTGCCTGCACAGAATATTTCACAACCTGCATTAGTGAATCTTGGAACTCTATGGAAAAATATATGGATTTACAGCTTTGTAATTTGTTCTGGCCAATCTGTTGCACTTAAAAATGGCCCTGCAAACCAGCTGATCTCTGTAAATGCCTGCCTTGTATCCASCATTTGCTAGCATCCCAGTTTTCTGCCATCAGCTTGGAGTGTCTTGATGTGAAATAACTGTTAGGGTAAAGAGACCACATATCTAAATATGGATGTCATTAATGACATTTTTTTGCCAAATGTGAGATTTTGTCAGTTTGGCTGCTAGATTTTTCTCAGGTTTSAAGAGATATAGCTGCTTGACTGTAAGTTCTGTTGTTTGCCTGATTTATACTGCTTGAAGGTCTGCTTTTGGCAATTTACACAATCAGTTTATGACTCATGATGAATTGTAAGGCTTAAGCTGTAGTTGTTTGAAACTGGTCTTGAATTATGAAAGACAGGTAAGCCAAAAGTACATAATCTAGAAGTATCAGTGTGCATAAACTTATATAAGCAATATATTAGACAAATGTAGCAGTGTGCAAGGAGAATCGTGGTATTTCTTTAGTATCTTAGTCAGTGTCCTTTCTGTTTCTCCCTTTTTTTGCTTGTTAAGATTCCTCTACAGTCTCTATAAAGATGTAAGTGCATTGTGACAGAATTTYTATTAATAGAATTTCTAGACAGTAGAACTTCTACTGTTCAAGCTTTTAACTTGAGAGTAAAAAAGTGAGTCATAATTTACATTTCATCACTTGAAGGCACTGCTTTTGAATAATGAGACTATATATTAGGCAGGAAAGATGATGTAGAATGAAGTGACATGTGACACATGGCCAATTGGTTGGGACAGGCATTTCTGGATCTTTAAATGTCTGGTGTCTAAGTGATAAAAAGCAAACACAGTGTGTTATAAATTCCAGTGCCACGGTTGGGTCCTGCTGTCTTTGCTGAGGAAATCAAAGGATTGCAGCAAGCCCAGCAAATGCTATGTCTGTACTGAAAAGTAAATGAGAGTAGGATGTGGTGCCCCATGCTGAAGTTGTGCTTGTCTATAGTTGGGTATATATGTGTAAATTTTTTTCAGTAAAAAGAGAATAGTGATATTTGAATATTTGACCAACAATTTCTGCCTTGTAATTCCCAGCAGAAAACATAACTTCTGAATGAATATGTCACAACCAATTTGTCTGAAGAAAACAGACTGAGATGTGGTGGACATGTTCAGTCTTCAGTTGCATAAAACATGGGTACAAAGGGGAAAAACCTTTTCTGCATGTCTGTGACAGGATCCAGGAAGAGTTCTGAAATTGCAACAAGGAAAAACATGGTTTAGAGAGCATTTGATTGGGAGCATTTCTAACAATAAAGCTGGAAAGGCCTGAAATACATTGCCTTGGAAGGTTGTAAAGTCAGCACCAACACTGGTCTTTGAAAATGGGTTGGTTAAACATCCAAAAAAACTCCAATAAATCCTGCTTTAGCAAAGTTAACGGACTAGAAAAATTCTCTGTATTTCTATGAAAGATTATTATATCAGGTGGTGCTAATTTGCAGGATGAGACCTGGGAAACATTTTGGTTTTCATAACTGTAATTCTGCAGTTGAAAAATGGATGGGGTATCAGAAAAGTAGACATCTTTGAACCCGCTMTGTTAGAATATTAAGAAGGAATGGTGCTAATCAATAAATGTCAAAATTATAATTTTGGGAATGTGACCTCCATTACAAGTCTGTTTKTATGTCTTTTAAATAACACAGTTACTCCCTAGGGAGCTCCTATCTCCATTAGATAATTAAGACTTTTTAAAAAATAATAATTTTWAAAAATCYATAACATGTAGGAATATTTTCAGGYGAACAATTTGACARTACTGGACAAAGTTGAAACTATAAATTCACGAGTATTTTATGAGTCAAAATTACTCCTCATAAATGAGAATATGTCATACACTCTGAAATGCACCTGACAAGCCCAAAACTTGACCCTTTGTTTGTTATGGACACCAGGTGAACTCTTGAACACTTGTTCACTGTCTGTAGGGCAGGGTCTTGTTTTTCTGTTTTTTACATAGAATGGAGCAGGGACTGTGTGGTCATAGGGGACTATATCCTTATGTGTTCCTAAGTAGCTGTGGAAAGAAGAAAGGGGCTGTTGCCAGAAAAAGCTGTGCAATTTGATACCAAAACTCATCTTAGTGGGGCCAACTGGAATTGTGCAAGAAAGGTGCAGGTCAAATGAGTGGGTTTGTGTTGACAACTTGCTTTCAGTTGTCATCTGTGTTGGGCTTCCTGCTGCATTGYCTTATCACTGAGTATTTCTTGCTGATTGTGCAGCCCTGTCACTGCTAGGTGACCCCAGATTGAGAATGTGGACCAGATTATGCTTTGTAATAAGATCTTTGTAGTTGCAGAGAAGAAATCTGTTAGGACAAAATTGACCTTATGGCCCGAGTTCCATATTCTATCTCAGTCAGGAAGAAGAAGGAAGACTGCAGGACCTAGGGACTCACCTTGATACTGCACCTTGGTTTTTCTCCTTATTTTATCTCCACAAAAGCCCGGGAGATTTGGGACTATGATGAGCTGATAATGGTGGTTTCAGAACAGTGTGACTCATGCAGCAGGAATTTTACCTGCAGATAGACAATGGGGAAATAAAAAGAACTCTAGGTAGTCTAACAGGTCACCATCCTGAGTTGTTGGGAAACAAGATAAGTTCTGTGGTTTTGATTCTCAGAGTAATGTTTGTTGTGGTAAGTGAATCACAATGTTTGTGACTAAGTYAGCCTTTCTTTCCAGATTCACACCTCACTGATCAATGGTAGGCCTAGTGCTGATGACCCTTCACARAAGCTGTTGGAATTTACTTCTGCCCGATACATTCGCCTGCGACTGCAGCGTATTCGAACTCTGAATGCTGACCTCATGACTCTCAGCCATAATGATCCTAAGGAGCTAGACCCCATTGTTACCAGAAGGGTAAGCTGATTATTCATAAATGGTATTCAGGATAGCTTGATGGGAGAGTCTATTCTGACCTATTTGAGAAGGAGAAATACTTAATCCATGTCATTCAGAGTGGCATTGATAGGTTTTAAATATTTCTTACCTTGCCTTTGATACCATTAACAACAATATCTTGTCATAAGCAGCTTTTAGAAAAAACTTTTCAAGATAATTTTTGTTTTAATTTATTTGTGTGAATGATTTGTACTAGGAGGAGTGTTTGTAATGCTTTAAAATCAAAATACATAATGTGGTTTGGCTGATGGAGATGCCCTTTGAGGTTGCTCTTGACGCCACTTTCTGTGGTGCATCATGGATTTCAGGACCCAGTGCTGTGGTTCATAAACATAATTACTTGAAAACATTGCTATTGGGAATTTTCATGTCTTCATTTTTAAAAAGCTGTTATAATCAATTGTTTTGGAGCTCATAAATTGACATAAAATGTTTGTATAGAATTCTGAGAGCATTAACTGATTTCCAGGTTTGATACTGAAACTGTGGAAACTGAGCACCGAGCACTTGGGCTGACTTCTTCAGGTTCTCACATAAATTTAACATTGCAAGTCTCAACAGTTTTTCTGCTGGAAAAGGACTTCTGTTTTGTATCTTGCCATTATGATCTTAATTTGCCCATGTCCCATAGATTAACATTTCAGAGACTTCAAGTTTTTCTGTGAATGTAAGCTTTCTGATGAGGACAGAAGAACATGAGAAGTGTTTCCTCCTTCCCTTCCTTTGTAGCTCTTTTTCCTGAAAAGCATCTGCAAACAACTCCTCCTTGTGCAGCAACAGGATTCTTGCAGTTTGTGACTTCTTTGATACAGGCAATCCTTGTGCTGCCTGGATAGCTGAGTACAGAAGGAGGAAGGAACTTGGATTTGGTCAGGGATTGGTGGGTGCTTTCAAGGTGTCCATTCAACTGCAGCATTGTAAAGTGTAAAATCTGGATGGTTTGCATTTTCTGTCAGTGGGAATTGCTAGCATGGAGACTGCAAGAGCAGAGTATTGGACAGCTGCTCCAGCTGTGCCTTACTTGGCAATAGGGAATTGCACAGCCTGAGAGGTGAGATGTTCCCACAGACCAGGCTGGTTGGTATTTAGATCTATTGATAGTATTGGCTTATCAGGACATACACCCCAAAAATAAAAGTTTGACGTGGAGGAATACAAACATACAGCTGGGAAACAAGAATTTGGAGGCCAAGCACTGCCACTGCTTTTGTAACATACACAGCTGTGCAATCCAGGGCTTAGTACTTCTCCACCTAGCACTGTTTAGTGCAATTTTACATGAAGAACTGCACATATTGGCCAGGTTTCCCAAATCCTGATATCTCACCTTGAGTCTCGCTTTGTTATGCAACCAGCTGCAACAAAGATAACCACTTCCAGCTTTTTGGATGCTGTTTTTATTGGCTTTGAATATTTTGCTATAGTTGTTTATACCAATTAT